>JAQIXL010000811.1:0-24552 GCA_034700245.1 Poikilolaimus oxycercus
TTCATGTCGAAACGAAGAGAATGAGACCAAAAACGTAGCAAAAGAGAGAGTTTTGCTGAAAATGTGAAGGTCCCTACATTTGTTAGATAAAAACGCATGTGCCAAGTTGGAATTTTCCGTGACCCGGCTTGTTCGCTCTCTACATCTCGCAATAGGAGCTTCATGTCAAAAATATCACGCAGTGTTCAGCGGTCAAAGATTGCTCATAGTGCGCTCTAAAACGTCAATAACCTAAGCACTCGTGCACCGCAAAATTGCACGAAATGCCAATTGGAGGAAGAAGACCAAGAATGACGTCGCCATAAACATTGCTCTCTCACACGTCTCTCTGCACCTTTGGTCTTTTAGGAACAGGTCGAACCGTCTGGGGAAGGTCCTCTTCCTCATCAGTATTTAGTCGACGGCTTCTTCACTGTTCTCGGCAGTGTCGACTGCAGAAGCTCAAGAGATGCGCCTCGCGTTCCTCATCTTGTGCCTGCTCGTTTTCTTCTCCGATGCTCTCCCCGCAATCTCTGGTATGCTGTTTCGTCAATATCTCAAGCACGATCGGCAGATCACAACCGTTTTTATATTCACAGAGTCGTATTTTTTCTTGTGAATTTTAACAATTTGAAAATAGTTTTCAGGTGGTCACGGCGGGCCCGGCCACAGTCCTCCTGGGCATGGACCTCCCGGACACGGACCTCCAGGACATGGCCCACCCGGACATGGGCCTCCTGGCCACGGACCGCCCGGTCATGGTCCTCCCTTCCATGGGCCACCTTTCCATGGCCCTCCAAAATGGCCGCCTCGACCATGGTGGTGGTATCGCCCGTGGGGACGCTGATACTGTTTCTTTTCATTATTGTCATAATTAGCTGTTTGTCATTTTTGTTGACGTCAATATTCTGCAATGCTGTACATAACCTTCGTTTGCGTAAAGACGTTGCCTCAGATATTCAGATATTTTTGAGAACGAACTTTGAAAGAAAATCTTGAAGGGTTCCTAAATACGCTTCGAAGCACTATGTGAAAACGTAAAGAGATGTGTCAGCAGATCGTTTGCCTTTGCGTCTCGTTAGAAATGTTCACGTGCTGATTGACACGCGTTTTGCCGGTGTCTTGTTTCTCTCTTCACATGAAATCAAATGATTCAATGGTCGACCGAACTTTCCATCTCTCTCGAAGAAATCAACAGGTTTGTGCGTGATTCTCTTTTTTTCAAAAGCGACGAAAGTCGAAGAAAGGCATGCGTCGTGCAGCGGACAACATCGCTTTGTCACGTGTTCTTGGATTTTGTCGTTGGTATCAACAACAAACAACGCGCCAGAAGGTGCCGACCTTAAAAGAAGCGAGAGAGTTCCCCTCTTTTCGTTTCCAAATTCTCCCAGTCGCACAACTTTCGAGGCATTTCTGCATGCTACGCGCTTTACTAATAGTGTTTCTGCTTCTTTTTGCAGCCGATGCTCAATATTGGGGTATGTCTCTCATTCATTTGCTTCACAAATTAAGGCTTGCTATATATATCTTTCAGGTTATCCCCTCTATGGTGGCTATGGCAGTTATGGCTATAATAGTCCTGGAATGTGGCGTCGGCCTTGGCCGTCAGGCGGCGGACAGACGCGAGGCTACAGCCCCTTTGGAGCAAGTCTCTTCCCATGGATGCATGGCACGGGATGGCTATAGGATTTCGTCAATCTTTGTGAACAACTTGACTACATAGTCGAATTCAGCTTGTATATACAAATGATTCTGGTTTTTGATTCAATAAATCTCACACAAATAAGAGTTCGCGGCCTTTTTTAAAACGATCGTTAAGCCCTGCGCATTTCTGTCACGAGCTGCTTGAAAGGTGTCCCAGGATGATTATGGCGAGTTTGACGCACGAGCTGCTTGAAAGGTGTCCCAGGATGATTATGGCGAGTTCTCAAATGAGTTGAAGGCTCCATGAGCAAGGCACCATGCCGTGGGCAAAGTCCCAGGCATTGCACCACCAATAATTGCAGATGAATTCTTATTGTCAGGCCTCTCGTCGAGCTATGCGGGACGCTCTAACTCATCTTGCAATTGCAGCGCTGAGCTGTATTGCTTTTGTGCAGATCGCTTCAGCTTTTCGACGAAAGTAAGTTTTGCGTTAAAATTTGAAACCAAATTCGTCGCAGTCAATCGGATTCGAATGAACTGGATGAAGCATGGGATCGCTTCAAAGCGGAATACGGTAAGATTCTTCATCATCTTTTTTTTTTACAATATATTACATTCACCCAGGCAAAACCTACTCGAATCTGACCACTGAACGACAGCATCGTGAGCTGTTTCAAGGCCGACTCCTTGAAATCCTTCAACACGACGAGGAGTTTGAGCGGGGCAAGCATGGCTTTTGCCTTGGCGTCACCTATCGAAGTGATTTGCCGCGGTCGTCCCTGTTCAAGCCTATGCGAACGAATTCAAGTCGAAGAGCTCATCGGAAAAACGGAAACCATCCATTGTTGCGCTCAAAATTCAAAGACTCACGCGCTTCTATAGATTGGCGAACTTTCGGATTCGTCTCCCATGTCAAGAACCAGGTGAGTCTCGCAATGCTTCCCAATACTTCGATTCAGGGCACAAAGTGCAACGTAGCCGAAATCTTCGCTGCTGTGGGCGCTATCGAATCCCAATACAGCATTTTCACCGGCAAGCCTATTGAGCTTTCCGAGCAGCACCTCCTTGATTGTACAATATACCCGATGCGTGCAGAGGCTATTTTATTGACCTGACCTTGGACTACATTCACTATAATGGTTTCGTTTAGAACACAAAACTTATAGCTGTTTAGCTACCGGACTGGTTCCGGAAAAATCGTACCAGTACACTGGTACGCCTGGGAAATGCCACTTCGTTAAAAAGGTGTGCTAACTTTTGTTTTAGATTGAAAAAAATACTGCAGGACGTCGTCCCGGTTCTCGCCGGATATTACGACATTCTCGGTTCGACAGAAGAGGAGCTCAAAACGTTCGTCTTCAATCTCGGACCTACAGCCGTGAGCTTCGACGCAAACCACGAATCGTTCATTTCTTACAAATCTGGTGCACAATATTTTTTTCATAATTTAATCCAATTTGATCCTGTAGGTGTCTATTACGAGCCGAAATGTGATTCCAGGGTGCTAAATCATCCCGCATTAGTGGTCGGCTATGGGACGGACCCAGTTGAGGGAGATTTCTGGATCATAAAGAACAGGTTCGCTTGAGGCACATTGCTTGATTGCTTTCAGTTGGGGCGAGTCTTGGGGCGAAGCGGGCTACATGCGCATGGCAAGAAATCGTGGCGATCCCTGTGGTATTAGCAACGAGCCCATCATGCCTTACATCGTATGGCCACAATAAACAATTTTGACCGAGTAAGGACAGGCAAATAGGCATTGATAACTCTTGAACAACGGAAATATAAAAGTAGAGTTGCTGGCTCTCGCGATGAGGCCAATTGTTTGATGATTGTGAATGCGTTGAACCTGAAACGAACGAGACTTGAACCAACTCGATAAGGTCATGAACGTAAGACAGAAAGAGAGACACAGACAGATCAGGCGAAAGGCGCTGTGGCTCGGTGACCGCTCAAACGTTGCTCATCTTGGGTCTCATAGCTTTGCCAACACATCACTTGTGTTTGTTCGTTGCGTTAAAATTAAGATACTCGCACTAGCCGTTGCAATATCTTTACTGAACCTCGGTGAAACCCGCGTCTTCTAGCTGCTAGTGACATCTCCATCTTGCCTGCACCGCCTTGGGACAACCTCGCAGGGGTAAAACGGGTCACCAGACGCTACTAGTCAGATCTCGAAGACCCAGACGTGGTTTTTGTTGTATAGCATTGTCAAATACAAAAAGAGAAGCTGTAACAAATGTGCCGAATTTGCTTGATGCGACGCACATTTTTAAATCTTAAAAGACAACCAGAGCACGAGCTTTATTTAGCAGCGACGATATTGTCAAGTGTTCAGTGGGTATGATGTCGGCGAGTGAACAAGTTTCTCGCCGGTCTACTTGTTTCGCAGACAGCCACGGCAAAGTGTGCGTGATTCTGAAGAGAAGCCAGTATCATCGTACGACGGGTCGTTTCCCAGGTTGCCTTAAATTTCGGCTTTTCAGAGCGAGAAGCACTTCTGGAAGTGCGCCTTCATAAAGACGACACCCCTTCACGTCTCGAGTAGTTTCTGATATTTTTGCCTCGCCGCTGCCATGCTACGCGTCTTGCTCAAACGACAAATTGTTGATTCCTTACCCATCAAGCTGCTTTTTTAAAACAAACAGCTTAAAAGCGCATAGTTTTAGGCCAGCCATCGTTCGACAACAACAGCATTTTCGGCTACGGCGGCTACGGAATGTATCGACGCGCCTCACATGCGTGGGGAGTGGGTGAAACGCGCGGCTATAGTCCTCTTGGCGACATGCTTTCCGGAAATCAGCCGACGTGGACTTACGGCTCTTGGATTGGCTGACTTCTTTCCTCCTGGTTTCCAACAATGTCTTTATGCAATCTGTGTTGCTTCGTTTCGAAAGTGCTCTCTTATTCGAAGCACGACTTGAGTAACATAAACGTTCTTATTAAGCATGCGCTATTGTGGGCAGTCACTGAATGCATACGACGCAAGGGAGAGAAGGGCTCCCGCCGGAGTTTCACTTTCCACCTTTCGAAAATCGGAGAAGACCTTCGATCAAGGAATCCTTAAGTGAGGGCGAGGGTCATCCGCTTTCGAATATTTCCTCTCCAACTTCACTGTGACACGCTCCACCCGCGTTCAAACCAGGGATGGGCAAATTTTTGGTTTTGGTTTTTTGGTTTTTTGGTTTTTGGTGATTTTGGGGGCGATTTTTTGGTCTTTTGGTTTTTTGGTATGGGGACCCAAAAATACCAAAAAACCAAAACGAATCCTGAAGCCTTTGAATGGCCACAAATGGCCTAAAAATGACTTGAAGGTGCGCAATAAGGACAAGTTCTGCACTTTTTAACTCAAATTTAATGAAATTATGTGCTTTTGAGGCTAAAATATGGCAGATTTTTCTCCACTAGGCCTTTTGAGGGCTCATTTTGGTTTTTTGGTTTTTTGGTATTTTGGTGATTTTGGGGTGATTTTTTGGTTTTTTGGTTTTTTGGTTTTACTGATGCCCCGATTTTTTTTGGTTTTTGGTTTTTTGGTTTGAAAATTTTCAATCTTGCCCATCCCTGGTTCAAACGTTCAATTGAAAGGATAATGTCACGAAGGAGGAATGGACCTCTGACGTAAAGAGACCAACGTCGTGTCGAGAACAATACAATCGTGCAGGACACAAAACGGACCTGCGGCTCGTTTGGCGCGCGCTTTTAGGTCGGCCATTACGGACGCCCGGTTCGTATCCCTTCCCTTTCGCTTACTCCGTTGTGGACTTGCTTGTATGAATGCTACATACAGTACTGTCGCTGATTTAGTAGCCATCGAGGCAAGATTTTGCCTCGAGTGAGTACTGTATTGCGTCACGGAAAATCCGGCGTGCGTTACTACGGTAGTCGATGCGCGGTTTTGCTGTTTCTGCGTGATTTCCGTGTTTTTCCATTGAGTTTGCTTGTGATTCAACGATGAAACACTTCACAGCACCGTGGAAAATGTTTTGCGGGGTGAAAATGATAGAAAGCAAAGGGGAAAGCGCTGAAAACGACGAAAAGTTGGAAAATCGCAGCGCCCGCACGGCGACTACCGTAGTAACGCACGCCGGATTTTCTGTGACGCAATACAGTACTCACTCGAGGCAAAATCTTGCCTCGATGGCTACTAAATCAGCGACAGTACTGTAGCTTACCTTCCACGAAAATGAACACAAAAGCCCAACTTTCTTTTTAACCAAGAATTGACAATGCGCTTGAAACAAACGTTGCTTCCAGAAAACGATTGCGGAAATCAGCGCGTGCCTGTTTTTATCGCGATTGCCGCAGGCGATTCTGGATAAAGACGAGAAACAAAGGAAATAAAAGCTGTGCGAGGTTGGATCAGCCATCGCTGTGAATAAAAGGCTGGTGAATCCGTTCGCTTTCGAACGGGATCGACGAGTCTCCTTGAGATTACCTTATTGTTATCTTGAGCGCACTATTGTCATGCTGCCGCCCGCTTTATTCATCGTGCTCTTGCTTGGACTTGCTACTCAAGCCCAATATTACGGTACGCTTCCATTGACGTTTTTCATTAGAGTTGGCCTAAATGACCAAACGTCATCAGCACAGCAAATTAATTTGACCACTTGCCGTTGATTTCAGGATATCAGCAGTACCCAGGATATCAGCAGTATCAGCAGTATCCGCAATACAATAACTACGGTTATGGCAATAACGCCTACGGATACGGATACAACACCTACCCAAGTTACCGACGAGCATGGGGCGTAGGACAGACGCGAGGCTACAGCCCCATCGGCGAGGCGCTATTAGGTCGAGCGTCATGGGGACGCTGAGATTCTTTCATATTATGCAATATTAAAGCAATGCACTGATTTGTTCTTGGGCAGCTGTAATATGTTTCTCCGTGTAATTATGGCAATCAGTGGACGGTGTTGACGAAAAAGTGAACCCTTTTCGCAATAAAAGCATAATACGAAAGACGAGAAGCTCACAAAACAAGAGTTGTTTCACGCCATCACATGTTTGACTTGCCAGATCAGGCAGGATGCGACATATTCTGCTGAAGATTTCATCCCTCATCACGTGAAAGTAACAATGTCTTGAAACGCGCTTTTAGTCATGTTTTTCACCCCATTTTCTGTCTAGCCAGTCGACGTGGCTTCGGGTCCTTCTCGTGAGCGGGTCAGCCAGAAAAGAAGCTTATCCCCGATCTTGTTTCCCTTCAATGATACCGCGGCGTCGAAACGTCAAGAAATTTCCCTCGTCACACGTACAAAATTATGAAAGCGATTAGGGAAAAGGGCGAGTCCCGACGGTGCTCATGGGTTCGAAGATTACAAGCAAGCCCAAACAGCGGCTAAAACATGCTGTCTTAGAACATCTCTGCTAGTTGAACATCTCGAAAGACTCCTCTGCGAGTATGAAAATAAAAAAGAGCAAAAGAATTTCCACAGGGAAATAATATCAGAATGACCCTAATGCCTGCCCACACCCTCCTTTCAGATTTTCCCTATCACATTTGCTAGTCTCGTCTGTGGATAGATTCTTTCCTTCTTGTCGATGTGGAGTAAACGTGTGGTGTTGCTTTCTCTTCTTGTCGTTGCTAGCACTGACGACTGCGGCTACGAAGATGAGTTGCACGTAGGTCGTGGACGCCAATTCGCTAGTGCTGACGATCCTAATTGTGCTATGAATTGCTCAATAAGGGTTTGTTGCTTTCGGATAAAATAAATAAATATGCCATCAGCTCAACGCGCACCAGCGAATCTTCATGCAGGCGTCCTTCGCCTCGGCCGGACTCATGCCTAATGACAACATCACCGTTTGTGGCAAAGACGAGATTTTCCGCATCGAGTAAGAAAATTCTTGAATGCCTTCTCCCTTTTCCTCTGAGCTCCGTTTCAGTGTTGCACAAAACCCTCTCTTCGCACGCGTGGACGAGCTCTGGACTGTGAATTTCAATCTTGTTGCCACCGAAACGAATCGCTCTTACTTGCTTGTTATGGCTGCATACATCTGTAAGTATTCAAGAAACTGTCACAAAAGTCTAGACGAACCATCGATATTCCGCAGCAAGCTACCGATCGACCACCACTGGATTTTACCGCTGAACCGACTTCATACAAATCAGGCAAAATCTTGTGAATGACAATCTTCAACAGTAACTTTAGGCCATGTTCTTCTCACGAACAGAGCAGAATTTGTCAAGTGCACAATATCATGTGGTTATCGCTCTTCGCGATGAAAATCCTTCCGGGAACCCGAAATCATACTGGCTAATGTGCGTCGACGACGACTGGAGACCTACAACATCCGTTCTGAGGCCCGTTAGTTTCTATGGCCTCACTCTTTAGACTGGATCACATCTGGCCTGACGCGAACCAAGGAACGGTGACCAAAACGTCAATTGAACTTGACGAGGGCTGTGCGCTCGGCGTTTTCTTCCTCGGTTACCAGGCCCACGATATGAATGCCGATCTCATCTTCACCTCCGATGGTCAGTCAATGATTGCAGACAAGTTCTTTTAGAAGGTGACTGCGACCTCCAAGTTGTTGAAGCAGAGGAAACTGTATTTGAAGTCACAAACTCTAGCGGGTGCCCATTTGTGGCTCCCGGCCTGGATCTTGAGACGACGCTACTGGCCTTAAAACTTCAGGTCTGGGACTCAGTCTGTGTCGAGAATTCCCAGAATTCAATGAATGACGTTTGCACGGTGCATATTTACGGTGAGAGAAGTGCGTGCAATTCGCTGGATCAACAAGATGACGACTGTCAATTCCTCAGCGCCTATTGTGACAGCGCGGCCATCCGCGCGTCGCCCGACTTTTTCGCTTTTGAGTCGGCGTCAATCATCGTGCATCTCGAAAACACTGGTGCACAAACGCTCAATGTTTCTCTTCAAACAATACGTGGGATTAGAGAAACTTATAACTTCCGAGTTTTAGCTCGAGTCGTGCCTCTTGAGGCGGGTACCGCAGGTCGCTGGACACAGAGGAGCGGCTTTGTTGTCTCTACTCACCGAACTCAGATGCTTCACGTCAAGTCCGGGTTCTTCTACGAAGTCGAATACTTCAACGCGAGTAACGGAACATTACTTCGAATCGAGACCAATCAGGGATACGCCATGGAGTGAGAGCAATTGAAAGAAAGAATAAAACCAAGTTCAGTCTTTGCCCGGGATGCGGCCGGGTTAATGGCACAATTTATCAGCAGTTGGGTGAGTTTGACGTATGGCTTCGCTGGATCTGCGTACAATCCAAGAGTTCTCAAATTCCGGTAAGCTTCTTTAGAACAAATCGAGTTGATAGTGTGGTTTTACCGGCGCCAACTTCTCCGTCAAATACTCGGTCACCGACCTAGCGAGTCCTTCTCCGAATGGTAAGGCAAAAACTTTTGGCAATCAGTTGCGTTTTTGACTGCGGACCTGTTACTTTTCATCTAAATGACATTGGTGACAAAGTCAAAATTTCGCTGCCTGGCGACAATCATGAGAACCTCGTCTGCGAATTTCAGGTCAGGGCTTTGAATGAAGACAATCTTTGAATAGGTTCTCTCATCACAAGAACGTATTATCAAGGTGACCTTCGATTTCACTTTGATCATAGCCGGTGACGAAATCGAGCTTTGGAGAGAAGCACTCAATTTTCGGTATTTTTATATTCTTTCGCGTATTTCCATTTAGACCTTCCAACGAAACACTTACTCTAACTGGCAGTGAATGGATTGTCTCGGCTGTTTTGGCTCCAGTTCTCGGTGATCAGCAGCGAAGCGCCAGCGTTAACTTTGTTGCACGATACGGTAGGAGTGACTTCGAAACGGAGCTACGTTTGTCCTTAGAAATGCCGCCGCTGGAAGCCGGTCTCGGACTGGACCACCACAGACTTATCTCCGCTGTTGATCTACTGTCAATCAGCCCCATTCAGGGCTATCATGCCGACGTTTCTTTCGACGATCCGAGCATGTCGAAACTCGCCATGGTGGTTGTGTTCTTCTCCGATTCGGCGTCCTGCGAAGACATTGGCGGTGCGCACCTCTTCAGGGAAATCAGCAATCGTCCCGCAATCGGCTTTACTGAGTTGGCTCATCGAGTTCCCAACGCCTTCTTGCAGCATTGGAGCAGTTTGTAACGATACAAAACTGGATGTGCCAATGACGCTCATTGTCCTTCACCAAAGCCAGATAAACTTGCTGAGGGTGGGCGCGGATACCGCGGTACCTGCGGCGCTTCTCTACTTCGTAAATGAGAGAGGCCCCGAAATGTCACCGCTCGTCGTTCTTCGACAATCAGCACGCTCCTTTACCTTCGATCCCCTCGGTATCTATCCGATTGTTGCGCGCGATCGTGAAACTGCCTTTCTATCTATCAAGCCGGCAATGGTTTATACTCACTGAAACAAAATCTTACTGTCTAGGAAGCAACGATCAACATCTTCGACCCATTTCTCGGCACACAAGCGAACCTTGTGCGGTTTAGGTAAGCCAGGGAACGAATTGAAGAGCTTAGGTGTAGTCCGACGCCGGGTCGTCCGGAGTTTATTGCCGTCGATCGCGATTTGCTCCTCATGTATCCCGACGGAGAATCTGTTGATGTTGAGTTGCGACTTCTAGGTTTTATAGGATTTTTTTTGACAAAGACTCTAGATGTGGAACTGGAGACGTCAGCGCCTGGCGAGTGGACGGAGACGACAGGACTGTTTCTCGACTTTGGTAGCTTCGCCGTTGGAATCACGCAAAAGATTCACATCACAAGCCAATTCCAATATCTCATTTGTCAAATTGACACTTCCAACTACCTTATCGTGCACAGCAGCGACGGCTATGAACACTCGTAAATTGCTTTTATAGTGAACAAATTCCTTTTAGGATCATTGTTCCAGAAAATGGGACTGTGTTCAACATCACAGCCGATTATGAAAACACGACAGTTTGGCTGGAGAGACTGGATCCGATGGAGCCGGCAAACTTCTCCATTGCCTTCTCATTGGACGAAACACTTCCGGATTGCGCGCCTTCGACAACATCGAAGAGCTCATCTCTCTCTACACACCTTTATTCGACAACCACTAGAACCGCCATCAAAGGCAGCCCTCGAACGTACTTCCTTAGGCTCCTTCTTCTCGAAGTCGTCTGTTTGGTCTCCAAGAACCTCGGCTAACTGCTTGCCATGCTCTCGAACTAAAAACTGTTTTATCCTTTACTTTAATGACCTCCGAACTTTAACTTTGCTTCATAAAAGACTGGCTACCAACCACACCTTTGTAAGCGAACTGCTTGATTAGGGTACACTTAGCCTGCAAACTCGTGAGAGAGGAGATTTTGCGTGCCCCCTTGGCGTTGTGGTATCAACGGAGGGGAACAAGATCAATGCAAGCTGCTTTCTCAGGGAGGGCGTCTCACGACAAGGTTGATCGAAAAACGTTTCACAAAAAATAGCCCGAATAAGTGCTGAAAAATTGTAACAGGCTTTCCGCAGCATTTCCGTCGTCGAGCTCAAGGTTTTTGGTTACGCTTGTATATCCGCAGACACCGCACGTGGGTCGCGGAGTCGAACAAGCTTAGTTCAAAGCTGATTGCGTTGTTGAGGGCACTCTAACGTCTCTTTTGCAATGCGCCGCCATTTCTGGGCCTAGCAGGTGATGCGCGATGAAATTCTGCTCATTGTCGCTTTCATTCCCATTTTGCTCGCGAAACAAGAAGCGTTCTGCGACGGCTTTACTACTGTGCATATGGAGGAGCCAATTTTGCACATCTACACTTACAACTATCCTTTCTCTGTTGTCAACACAAGTCGCACAAAATGCTCTATAGATGTTACAGTAAGCTCTTTCATTATTTAACGGACACGATATTGCAGCCACGATGGGCGTATGTGGATGTGATTTTTGTGGAAGGTAGCATAACCAGTGGGCTCTACGTCAGACTCATGGGAGGGCCTGAAAAAGACCGAATTGAAATGAATCGGCCGACCACCAACCCAAGCGGCGTTCTCCGGTTTCAGCCGTCGAGAAAGCATCCGGGGATCACTTTTTCGATGGCATTTGATTCTACTAGCAGCTACGATGGCATAGACGCTGACCCGAGGCATGAAGTCAGCGCGTATTATGTCGCGTTTCACATTATTGTTCACTCTTACGGTACGAAGACCTTATTAATTGTTCATTTTCAGGATTTCAACCTGAATGCATGGCGACGCACAGTTCCGAGAACTTTTTAAATCTTTATTATGGGTTTTCGCTCTACGCACCACTACGCTTGGTGGCTGGCGAGAATCCGGCTTTTGCTAGTTCTTCTTTTTCCGAAGCCAAGAAGTATTTTTTTTAAACGAAACATTTCTAACTAAAAATGCTTGCATATCCGTGGCACAAAACCTTTCGTTGGTTTGTGAATGGCGTTTCAATGCGCCCGCTGGTGTGGCTCTGCGAGTGGACACAATAGTTAGCGACTTTTCGCGTAATGGACAGTTTGAAATGAATTTTTATTTGGAGAGCCTAAAACAAAACATCAGGTTGGCGCAGAAAATGTTCACGAAAATGTTTTAGTTCCACAAATTACTCCTCGAGATTTTACTTTTCGAAGGGATTACCGCTGCGAATTCGCTATCTAGCTCGCGAATCGCTCGATGCAGAGATTTTTATTCGAATCATCGCGTACGAAGCTAAATGTAAATACGTTTTATGACTATTAAAATTTGTAGTTGATAATGAAAAGCCACGCTGCGATTACCAACTTTCGGAACACGGAAACGCCTTAACCTGGCAGATAGGCACTCAGCTATACGCACCGTTTCAGCCAATTGGCGGAAATTGGTTGCTGCCATATTTCCCTAATCAGGTAAGTTGTGTATGGCCGATATCAAGTGCTGTCCACAGGCGATTTTAACGCGTCAAAAGAAACTTTTAGAATTGCACTTTTGTTGTGGATACTCCGAAAAATAGCGTCTTCAAAGTCGTCATATACGGCGCGTTGCTAGAAGACGGCGATAGTTTCTCTATAACTTCCGATGGAATTAGTGTCGAGGCTCGGTAGTAAGACAATCAAGCGTTTAGAAACTTTCAGAACCGTTGTATATGCATACAAGCAGACTATAATTCACTTCCAAAGTAACATTGTTGAGGGTTCTGGAGGCATCTTTATGCTTCTTGTAATGATCAGTACGTTCCTTTAATCATAGACAAAACAGTCGTTGTCTGAATCTTTTTTTTTTCAAAGCCACTCTTTAGACTGTGATTGCAATTATTTTGCTCAGTCGAACCTCGCGCTTTCACCAGGAAAACAAGATATTGTGATTGTTCCGGGCAATTTCAACAAAAGCATTCTTTCCCTCGATGAGATATGCTCGCAGATAACATGTGCATGGACGGTGAAATCCGTCTCCATTAAAAAGATTGCAATGTTTCAGAGAACGTCTACTAGACAATTCAGTTTTTACGCGTATGCAAATGTACCGACGACCGCTTTCATAGGCTTTTATTTCAACGGTGAACTAGTTTTTGGGTTTGGTACATGAAATATCAAAGAAAATTTTTTGAGCACTTACGAGTCCTGACAGTGAAGTATTTCCACCCGGAAACCTGACGCTTGTATATTCGGCGCCGTTTATGGAACCGTTTGTGAATTATCGACATTTCCAGCACAGCGGTTTCATGGTTCTTGAGCAACTTCCAGGTTTGGATCGTTTCAAGACCGCTCCTTGCAGTTTAGATATCGCTGATTCCGATATTGAGGTCATCGACCTACATTTCACAGCAACAACTTACATATCAGCGTTAACCTGGCACGAGAAAATCGCTTATCGAGCATTGGTCGACGAAGAACATGCATTCCTTCGCGTCAGCTATGTCTCTTTGTATCCACAGCCAGAATTTCAATCATACTGGGACGTCGACTTTCTCGTTTACAACACAACGGTTAAGGATCCATGGGCAGGGTAAAGCAGCGCCACTTCTGGCATGACGATTGCAGTTTTGATGCGGTCTTTGAGCCGACGAATTGCTACGACAATATTGCGTGCATATTACCCGAGCGTAAGTTTTTCAACACACTAAGCTCAAATTTTGAAATTTTCAGAGATTTTGGCTAACCAAACCGTGGTACGTCTCCCTCGCACAGGCCAAAGTCATTTCGTCATCAATCAGCTCTTCATAATCGAAATGATTCCATGTGAGCACGTTGATTATGAGAGCAAAAATTCAATTGCCAATTTTTAGGCAAAATATCAAATGCCAATTTTCCTGTACTTTATCCTAACGACCGAATCTGGTATATTTCGGAAAGTCTTGTATACGCAGTTACCCCGGATATGATGTATCGCTTCGCTGCGCGCTCCAAAGAAGGTCGACCGCGACTGGCAATTGAATTGCCGCCAACCGAAACCTTTCTTGTTGGCGGAAAGCTTGAACTTAACATCTGGGCTCACGGCGTCGATGATTTGCAACAGATTACCTTTACACGGTTCGTGTCAGATCGTTTTTGCCCTCATTCAGACATGCATAACTTATTTTTCTAAAAAAAATAATTTGTATTTAAACAAAAGTTATTCAGGACGGATCTTTACACGCGCAAGCTACTCGTACTTCCTTGGCATATTGTTCGACTCAGCTTAACGTTTAGTAAAAAAGACGAACTGATACCGTTCATCTTTCGAACTGACTGTATGTTCACACCACCATGCCTTAACTTATCGTTCATAGTTGCCGAGAGTGTCTGGGAGCGATTGCCGATTTTGCAACGCTGGAGTTTCTCTTCATACTCGGCGATGTGTCTCGCGGCGAATATCTCGCTTTACTATCCTACTGTATCCAGCCACAAGCCAGTGACGTTCTTTCTCGAAAAGATGTCCGTCAGCGCCAATACTTCTCTTTACCTTGTTGTCAATGGAGGAGAGAGTTTCAGTTGGGGACAGTTTCGGTAGGATTTTCATAAATTGCAAAAAGAAAAAATTTTCAGGTTGGACAATCTGAAGCGTGGCACCCAGCTGCCTTTCCCGCTGGGCGGCGACTTCGATCTCGTCTACGACATCCAAAACCGAGAGGATCGCTTCGAAATCGTCTATTCTCAAGTGTTGCTTGAAGAGAGTTCCGTTGCTAGCTTAAGCTTTTCGATACTGTTTACATTTCTACTCCAGAGTTTCGTCGTAATGTGAAATTTGTCC
The DNA here is from genome assembly GCA_034700245.1 of Poikilolaimus oxycercus. NCBI lineage: Eukaryota > Metazoa > Nematoda > Chromadorea > Rhabditida > Rhabditidae > Poikilolaimus > Poikilolaimus oxycercus. The sequence continues at coordinate 14,760 of JAQIXL010000811.1, forward strand.
ATGAAATGCGACTCCAGAGCTGAAAGTGAAATTTTACGCAATTTTTGATGAATAAACACAGTCACAAAAAATCGAAAATCATCGATTTTTCTTCCGCGCAGGGTGCTAATTGCGCTGGACTGCACGCTAGAGTACGCAAGATCTTTTTTCTTGGTAATGATCGCTATCTCAAATTGGCCTGAAGAAGTAATTGTTCATATTTACGCTTTTCTGTCTGCTCGATGCATTCTTCAACACGAACGAGCGAGTAAATTCCTCTTTGACTTGCTTTCGACAAACGGAGACTGCTTTCACTCCCTCGATGTGGACTTGGCAATTCGACTTCACGACAAGGTTGTTTGTCAATTTTTCGCCGCCCCACGTGAAGATGAGCAAAATGAGCCTCGTCAAGCGCTGTTTTGTCTTCGGAGAAAGAAAAACTCCTTTTTGATGCACACACTGAATTGCGATGACGATCTTGCGGCATTGAAACCGAAGATGAAGACTCTTGCTTTTGCTCTTTTTCGGCATTATCGACCGAGAACCGTTCGCGGCGATGACGTTACGCTTGTCGAGCTTCTTCCACTACTTCCTCAATCGCTCAAAGAGATTGTTTTCACTCAGAACACGAATAATAATAACGCTATCCACCGCTTGTTGACGACTCTTACGGAAGTTCGGTTTGTTTCGGCGAAGCACATCTCATACTCGATCATCGACCATCCCCGTGCCGCACAATTTGAGGGAATCGTTTGTGAAGGCTTGACTTCCAATCACGGAAAACAAGACGTGCTGAATTCACAGCTCTCAACATTGCATATAGAGGAGCCTACGGGAAAATTTACTTTTAAGTCCTTGAACGAGTTATTGAAGGCGTGGACCTTTCATGGACGAGAAGTACATCGCATTCATCTTGGCTTAGCAGATTTTCGGCATTTCAATTTCCACAATCCTGACGTAATTCTCGAGGGGTTGAATGTCGTCGACATTCGCATTACCAGGAAGTCAGATTGTTATTCCGAAGTTGGAAATGCGACGATCAGTCGCAATATCGACAACGTAGTACTGAGAATCAAGTATGAAATCGTCTTTCTCGGCTCACGATCAGCGACTCCTTATTTGTACATAACCATAGCGGATAAGCAAACAAGTCGTTTCAGCATTTACAGAAGACAAAATTTCTCTTTGTCTAACTCTGGTCCCTGTTAGTCGGAGAAAACACTGCAATTTTCCCCTTGCCTGTCGTTTACAAAGATACTCACAACAACCTCTAAAATATTTGTGTTTACTCGTAAGAATTTTGCAAGTTTTTCTCTTCTGATTTGTGTGTATCCGTCGACTGTCTGAGTAAAGAGCGATGTCGCAAAGTGTCCAAAAACCAATTACACTTCGACTAATACGCGGACGAATCAACAAGTTTCTCGCGCCTTTGCGCGTAATTAATCTTCTCACGTCAGTCTAAAGAGAAACGTGCGCCTGGTCCATCGAAACCACAATCGCCTCACCCGTTGTCTTTAATTTTCGCTTTTCAAAACCAGAAAGTTCATTTAAATTTAAAGCAGGCACTCAAGAAGGTGCTGAATCTCTCAGTTCAAAAGGTGTCGAACTCGCTGCTGATTGCGAGGTGAGCGTCATCATGCTATTCAGAATTTTCTCTGTTTTTCTGCTTATTTTCATCGCTCACGCGCAATATTCGGGTGAGTTTCGGTGATTTACAAAAGTGTCTCTCTGGTAAAAACGTGACTGAAAACGACAACTTTCATCCAAACAAAAAAATCACTCTTAAAACCTGATTTCAGGCTATAGCGGATACAGCCCGCTTGGCTACACACTCTATGGTCTGCCATGGGGTGTCGGTGAAACACGGGCCTATAGCCCTGTCGAGGCCATGCTTACCGGCCGGTCGTGGACGTATGGCTCGTGGGGACGCTGACGTTTCGTCGCAATTCTGTTGTATTATCTATGCAGGTCAATTGACACTTCAGTCAATAAAGTCTTTATCGGCTTTAAAAATAGTGAGGCATTTCGGCTACCCGTCCAGCAAAAAGTCTACATACTCAACAAAAAGAAGGTCTCAGATTCCAGTAGGATATGTGTGGACTTGACGTCGGGCATCATTGGCGGCCGTCAGTGAGCCATCCGGCTCTCTTTTGATCGCGTTGATTGTAGTGAAGGGTGCAGTCATGAGAGACATTTGATGGCCCTTGGACTGGAGCGCCGTCACGAGACCCTGAGAATGAAGCAGCGTACAAAGAAGTTAGATGCTTACAAGTGGAGTTCCGTTCTCGAAAGCCGTTTGTGCGGGCACAAATTGATTGTGGAGCCGAGGGGCGTCAATCGCCTCTTTGACAGTCGAGTTGAAGACCAAGGTACGAATCGCTACCTGAAAATACTGTACGCTTCGAAATAACATTGACAGTTTTCGATTTGGTTAGCGCTTGTCGTCAGCATAGTGCTTTGGCTGATTTCCTTCAGTAAACGTTGACAGACGAAACATATGTACCTGAGCAACGGACGAGCCGATTCTCGCGCCGCCCGCTCCACCAATCACCAGTTTCACCTGAAAGACTTATTTAAATATTACACCTTGGACGCTCACTTCGGCAACGACATTGGTCTTCAAGAGTTGCTTGATTTTTAACTAAAAAGTGAAACAAACCGAATTTTATGTTGACCAGTAATGGCTAGGGAACAAATATGATACGATTGAATAATTCTTCATTAAAAAACGCATCCCTAAGAGAACGCAACAAGTTGAAGTCTGCCAAAATCAGGGCGCTTTGAAACCTATCGCATTCTCAGGCCAAAAAAATGCAGACTCACATCTCCGGTGCCTTGATCGAAGACGACCGTCGGACTCATGCTGCTCACAGGGCGCTTTCTACCAGCAATCGTGTTTGCTGGGCTCTCCTGGAGCACTCAAAAGTTAATCTCAACGAGTGCTCACCTTGAGTCCGAAGAAGTTAAGAACTCCAGACGACTGAAAATCGGCCATCTGGTCGTTCCAGATGATTCCCAGCTTCTCTGATCGTCTCAGGGAGCCGAATCTGAGAAAACTCATTTGAAAAACGGAAATCTGTACCCAGCATTGATTGACGTCGTCAAAGCCACGGCGTTGCCTTCCAAGTCGACGACGTTAATGTGTGAAGTGCCCTCATCTTCGTCCTGAATGACTTGCTCTGAAAATGAAGGCGACGAACCGCAAAGAAAGGCTCGCCGTAGTGGCTCTCCTCATGAATGACATCGTCAATCTTGGAAGCCACTTTGTCTGTGTATTCCTGGTTCGTCATGTTGGCTGCCAATTCGCGAACAAGAGGAATGAAAGCCGGATCACCTAAAACCTCACGTTCAAATGATGTCGGTTTCAATACACGAAAAAAGTTTCGGTTGAAAAATCGCAACTATTCTGAACCAGGAGGGCACCTTGCTAAACTGCAAAAACAAAGTTTGTTTCAGTGATTGCCCAATTGTTCTATCATCAACGATGACGCTAATGGCATGTGGCGATCGTGATCAAATCAATGGCACAACATTCTTTCATCGAAATAATTCAGACTGTCTTTCGGCTTTCCTTTAGAAAAGCATAAATACCTACCAAAGTGCGGTCGCATCGCGTAGGCGTGCTTCAACGCCTCGATTACTTTGTGGTAGACTTCGATGTTGGACGCCAAGTCCTCCTCAGATCCACCCAGCTCATAGAGTTCTAAAGCATGCGCTTGGAGAAGCTGCTTACTGGAAACTGTAGCAACAACAGCTTGAGTGACAGCAAACGTGGAGGGTGGAGCGGGCCCGCACATGGAGAGGGAGTTGAAGAAAGTTGAATGATTGAGGGAAGAGTAGACATTTGAGGTGTAACCAGTCAAGTCTTGCTTCGTCAGAATTCCCTCTGAAAAAATGATTTCATTAGGAGAAGGCAACAAACTGTTCTGGGAGAACTCGGCTGCGATCTGATTGCCAATATCGCCTTTGTAGAAGAGAGCGACGGGGTCGGCAGCCGTAGCTAGTCGCTTGAGAGTGTCGGCCAGCTCGGGATTCTTCAAGATATCGCCTTCGCGATACAACTCTCCGGTGATGTTGTTTGTGAAGTGGCTTCTGAAAACAAGCCAGCTCTCTTATTGGAAGATATGTTTTGCAGATCGTTTTACTTTCCGCTAATGAATTCCAAGTGTTGCATGTATGTATGTGGAATTCGTGAGAATTAAAGCGAAACGGTTTCGCCCCATATTTATTATCAATTCCTCACAACTGTACCAATTGCTCGCTCTGGTCCTTGTTAAAAAAAATAGCCCTTCAATTTGTGCTTATTCAGGTCGGTTTCAGAATCTGCTTTTTAAAAGCTCATCTCGGAAGCCAGTGATCGCATGTTCAGAAGGATGGCATCATACCTCATTGACGGAACCTCGAGCAGCTCCATCTTTCTGTATTGCAACACCCTCTCCATGAGGCCCGACACTGGATAGCCGTGAGTCAGAATGTGAACCTGAAGCGAAATGTTTCTCGTTGATCTCTTACCGTTGGCATTAGCAGATCTTGCCAGGCGATTTTCCCACTGCCAAATCGTTTGAAGGCTGTCCAGTATCCGTGGAGTTCACCTGGCACCGCAACCGATTTGTAACCTGGTCTTTGTTTGTTTCATAATCACTCACCAACAAAAGAGTCTCGGGTGTTCTCTCGAAACATGTCTTTGGTGGCCAGTTGTGGAGCCGTTTCACGGGCGTCAATGGACTGGCAAGAAACGGACTTTCTGCAATGAAATACAGCTTTCTCCAGGAGCAAAAGCACTAAAGAAGCAGCAACAGCAGTAACTTACCGGTCATAAAACGTAAGGAAGAAGCCGCCGCCAAGACCGCTGCTATGAGAATTTAGAGCACCAACGCAGATTCCCGTAGCGATCGCCGTATCAATAACGTTTCCGCCACGAAGAAGAGTATTTCTGATGACTCAAGAGTGTTCAAAGCCTTCCAAACCTGCCGACTTCGCTGCAAAGCCCATTATCACTGGTCACGGCGGCCTTCTTGAAGCTGGCAAGAAGAGAGTGAGAGTTGGGTGGCGGCCATGTGAAGCCTAAAGTTAAAATATGACCGGGATTGATGAGCGATCATCCGGGCTCGCAGACCAATGGCAATGTTTATAGTTTGAATCCCATCCATTCAAAATGCGCTGAGCAAAAGCGATGATTGATGTGAGAACAACCGATCTATAGTTGGTTTAAAAATTTGAACAGCGCAACAGCCGCGGATCAACTGCTTGAAACTTTCGGAAACATTGGGATTTATGTGAAACTCATTTGATAGCTAGATCTAACCTCTTGCTGACTTGTCAGCCGCAGCTTCGAGTTGAGCAAACGACGAATATGCTGAAGGGATCGACTACAATTTGTTTCTCGGTATTGTAAAAATTCAGTCTCGAAACCTACCGGATCAGCTCGCGGAATGATATTCATGTCCTTGAGCAGATAATAGAGAAGCAGCGCTAGCAGCACCGTGAACAACAAACAAATGGTTGCCGCCAGCCAGGGCAAACCTCTGCAACATAACCACACCGAGTTCCAGCACTCACTTTCTCCTAATATCCTTCATGGTCATCGGCGACTGTGAAAGAAGCGTGGTTGTTGTGTCCATTGCCGCCACCCGCCACGCGTGAAACCTAAGCCCGACGAGTTCGCCGCGAGAGGTCTGGGAGGTGAAGAAAAAAGCGCGCTCGCCGCGGCGGCAAAGGCCGAAAGAACGCAACAGTTGCACCACTTTCCCACTGGGAGGGCTTCTTCAGACCCGATCTGATGAATTTCTTCAATCTCACAAATCGCATTACCGTCGCTTTACACATCAAACAACCAAAACGATAGCAAGAGGTCAAAAAACATTTCCCCTCTTTTCAAACCGTGAAACTCAAGACACAGCTGAGGAAGTGCAGAGAATAAGCTGCATCGAAGGTGGCGCACCAGATGTCTCATGCAATAAACACTTTCAGAAGCTTGACAGGCCTCTAAGCGAAAGCCATGCCGAAGATCTTGCGAAAGAGTTGAAGAAGATGTGGAGGAGAAGGGGAAGACGGGAGGAAGCAGCTAAAATGAAAAACCGCTCGCCGCAAGGCGCAAGTGTTCCGGGAGAACCTCGCGAGTCCAGGAGACAAGGGCGGACCTCTCGAGGGCAGCCCGCTGACCCTCGCGTCCCACGGGAAGGGCGACAACTCCCCTGACGAGAGGGCTGTTTAAACGGGACTTTTTTCGGGTTTAGAGTTTAGAGTTGTTTGAAGTACTTGAAGGGCGAGGATGGAGAGAGACGATGTTTGGTTTGATGAGAAGAGAGAAGAACGGAGCACGTGCTCGTCCGAAAATCGCTCCATTTTTGTGGAGTTTAGAGTTTGGAGAAGAAACGAAATCGTGAAACAGAATGGGTTGGAAATTTGACGCAAATGAGAAGACGGGCCTGTCAACGTGTAATCAACGATTCCCTCAGATTCACATTTCACCACCTAAACGAAACGGATCCATAAATTTGGCTTGTTATTACTTGTATCAACGCTGTAAGTTGCCATTTGAGTGTGCACAGAGCGGATCAAGGAGATTTTGTTATTGTCAAGAATGTTCAAAGCTTGAAACGAACCGGAAAATGCCCGACAGAGCAGCAACACGTTTGAAGATACAACGATACGGCTGTTGCATATCCGCGTCGTATGAAGCAAAATAAATATCCACGAACTGTCCGAAACAAAAACTATAAGTAATTCTTAGGTACTTTGAGAGTCTTTTTGCGGGAAATGAAACTGATCAACAACAAAGGATAGCGTCAAGTTTCCTAAGGTTTGGAAAGTTTGAGAAGACAACAGACATGAATCAAAAGCAAAAATACTACGAACGCACTTCACTGGACTTGGAAACATCACTGAATTTTCACTTCAACCATTGCCTAGAGCAACATCACACCACAAAAGCAACGCCCTTCAACGTGCCAATCAGAGAGGTCATTTGGCACGCGTGTCCAGTGGACGAATCTAAACAATGTCGGGGGGGGGGGGTGTACTAATGTGATTGGGAGCAGATGAAGAAGACGAAAGACCTGAGGGGTGGGGATAACAGGAGGTCTCCCGGACAATACCCACGGGGGCCTCCTCCTTCTCCCTCCCAGAGGGCCTCAGGTCCGACGATTTATTGCTACACGACGTGCTGGCCAGCGCCAAAAAGCCGACGGGGCGATGCCGATTGTTCGATTACACAGAAATACTCAAGGGCCAGTGGGGCGATCCTCGTAGCACGGCGTGGCTCGCAATGAAAGAAGGCAGAACAAATGACCGCGAGTGGTTGGCGCAACATTGGGGTTTTGTTGAAAATACACAGACAGCAGGACCCATTGAGAAAGTTCATTAAGTAAAGGTTTAGTGAGAGGCTGAAAAATTAAATTCATGCTGTTGCACACAACTTATTGTTAGCGAAGTCGAGAGGCGTGCACTCCCATCGAGTCAAAGCTTATGCCAGTTCCGATCAAAATGCTTTGAAACTGAGGAAGGCATCAAATCAATTCGTTCGGTTTTGAAAGTCGACAAGTATACGAGAACACAATCACCACCCCAACGAATCATTTTCAATATCATTTCTTATCAAAAGCGACTGCAACGCAACCTTTATCAATCCGGGTGAGAAATCGAAAAGTCTCAAATGACCATTCTTCGTCCAGACCCCCACGTTCTCCTCCCTCCCCCAGCGCCGACATGTCTGAGCCTCTCAGAGACTATTTGACCCATTAGTAGAGGAATTTTATTCAAGGACGAACAACGAAGACAACATTAACTGCGGTAAAACCTGAGTGGAAAACAATCTCACAATCAGAGCTCTGCCTTTTTGGCTTCTTTCTTTGCCTTCGATGGCTTCTCAGCCGACTTCTCCTTCTTGCCTTCGTCCTTTTTCGTGTCTTTCTTCTTTTCCGCTTTCTTGGTCTTCTTGTCTTTCCCTTTAGGAGGTTCGTCTTCTTTTTCCTCCTTGACTTCTGTGGGAAAACCGGTGGGCAATGCCTTGCCCATAATCTAAAGCAGTTATTCGACTTCGTTCAGGGAAATCTCACGCCTTTGAGCTCGTCGTCGGCAAGCTGGCAGACACATCTCTTCTGTCCTTTATCGCCCAGTTTCTTGAGCTTCTTGCACTCACAGAAGTCGGATTCGTCGCACTCCGAACAATCCATTCTGAAAGCAATCGCTGTTCGAAAGGACACTCAATTGCTGGGAGCGTTTGTAACACATTATCAAATTGGCTAGAGAGGAAAAGTATTTGAAACTATCCGGCATTGAAGTTCGAGGAAGTGATCCATCCAGATGTTCAGCAAATAAGCCTTTGGCACGAAACTCAGACAAATTTTGCTACTAGCTACTAGGATCCCTAGCTATCGTTCACTCCGACGTATTATTTTTAGAATAAGCGAAGGAGAATCTTACTCAAACTCCAAGCCGGATGCGATGGTCGTGAAAACGGCGAAGACGATCAGAATCCGAAGCGGACAACTCATGGCTCAACACCGAACTGAAGCCTTCAATGCAACGTGTCTCAAGAGCTTCTTCATCGCTTCCACCCTGTCGACGCTGTTTGAAATTCTTCTCTGTCTTCACCATGTTCAAAGTCGATATGAGTTTATTTTGTTGTCACCGTTCAAGGACCAGAAATTATGATTGGAGCGAAGTCAGACTAAAGACGAAGTGCACGAGAAAGTATAGCGATTAGAGACAAAGTCGTCAAGACCACCAAAATGAGCCAATTAGAAATCAGAAGAAAACGAATTCATCACAGAAAGGCAATGTCAGGGGCGAGAAGAAGAAAGCGAAACAGTCATGCCACTAGCGAGAAGAAGTTAAAGACGGCAACATTGATCACAATGGCAAATCTCAAGAGAAGGACACTGTTCAGTGGAATCTTTGTTTTGGCCAATTCAGAAAGGAAAGAAGAAGCAAGTACATACGTGACCCAGTGAGACTAGAGCGAGGCGACTCAGGATATGGAGCAGTTGGAATTGGCCGCTTGTTGTGGGCGCGAAGAACGCTGACCGTTTCGGTTACTGAAAAGGTACAAGTTTATATCTTCAGCCAAACCACAAAATGATATCAACTAACCTACAAATTTCAAAGACCTCATGCTTACTTCGAAACATAGATGCTCAAGCTCGAAACACAGGGGATCGGGCAACTGACTCGTATTCCTGTTGTTGGAGCTGCTCGGCGAGTTGACGATCAAGCTCCTCGGGACTCAGCTCGCGGCTCGGACCCGCCATTCCATTGAGGCTTTCAGCGAGCGCACGTGCCAACGCCTCGTCATCGTCCGTATTCGCCGACTGAAATCAAGGTTACCGTAGATAACATAAGAGGAGAGTGAGACATGCCGACATCCGCGGGAAGAAGTTGGCTTGACGAGCGCATTGTCCGGGGTTGGTCTTCTGGGCACGAGCGATGGCGGCGAGCGCCGACTTCGAGAGCGCGTCCTTGCCCTGGCAGTTGTGATCCACGTCGTGGCGATGTCGAATGCAGTAGTTGAGCGTGCACTTCGGACATTGGATGGGGATCAACTCCTAAGACCAAACTTGACTATATGAAAAGAGCAACAAGGAAGAAGGTCAATGAAACAATGACAAACCTTCTTTTTGCAACCGGCAAAGGAACATCGGTTGGTGTAGATGCGACGACGCTGCTCGACGGCTGGATCGGCCTGGCATTGACGGAGGATGTGCTCGTTGACTGTCACGTCGGGCAAGCTGTTGCGTGGCGTCGGCACCGGCTGCGAGCAAAGCGGACACACGGGTACTTGGACGTTCTGAAAGCACATGTTTCGTAAGAGGTG
>JAQIXL010000812.1:0-24512 GCA_034700245.1 Poikilolaimus oxycercus
ACGCTGAAGTTGCTGCGCTTCCAATCTGCATGGCGCGGTCGAGAAGAAGAGCGAGTGTGTCGTGAGAGAAGTTCTTGAAATCTTCGCTGACTCGAATCTCTTTCAAAATTGCCAGCGATGTAATCGCATCAATGGATGTTGCCTATATGGTTAGAAAGATCTTTGAAAAGCTGAACCTTGAGTAAGGGCAGTTTGAATTCGTCGGCGAGGGCGATTTTCTTCTTCAGGTCAACTCCATCGGCCTCTCGTAGCCAGTCCTCGCATTGATCCGTCGCCATTTGAATGCCAAAACGATCCGACAGCGTGAGTAGCGCTTCGAGGTTTCAACATGAAATTGAAAAAAGTGAGCTTACGAGTTGTAGTGTGTCCTTTTCCGTAGCACAAGTGAATTTCATGTTTATCAACATGAAATTGAAAAAAGTGAGCTTACGAGTTGTAGTGTGTCCTTTTCCGTAGCACAAGTGCAGAAGGCAGACGAATTCATCAAGTTGAACATCGTTCACGGGAATTTCCTCTTGCTGACGTTCTTTGAAGTCGGCGAAGAAAAGCGTGTTGAAATAGGGCGAGTGAGCGGCAAGAAGGCTCTTGCCCACATGAAGACGCGTCCCCTCCACCACAAGCACCGCATCTGCGCCTGCCGTTGGCTGTGTGAATTCAATCAACAGACGCTTTCTAAAACATATTTATGATGTTTTTGGCTCTAAACGTTTCATGCCGTACCTTAGTCCGTGAACTTCGTGAACGGTGATTTCGCCCTCGACAGTGATAGTATCGTCGACCACATAACCGTCCGTGTGCATCTTTTGCCAACTGATCATATTGCAGCCCCAGGAGATCTCCGTCGAGGGTGTGAATTCTTTTTCATACTGAAGGATAAAAAGGGCGAAAAAGTCCACCAACGGTTCTACAAACAACGTCTGTCTTTCCAGCAGTCGGAGAGAGGAGACGCAAGCGGTAGCCTGCTCGGCAACGCCACTACTTTGATGCGCTGAAGGTGAAAGCATTACAAATTACATAGTTGGTAAACACCATTTAGGGTTACATGCCACAAAGATACCGAGCGCTGCGATGCCTTCAAACGTGTATCGTCTTACGTTGATTTCCCAAGAGAGACCGCCGATCTCATGCGCTTCGCTGTTAACTCCTTGCGAAGTCAATTCGGACACTTGGGAAACAACAAAGCGGACGACCGTCGAATCTAAACGATTGATTTGGAGCTAAATTATAAGAATTTTACCTGCCGCCGTAGTAAATTCTCACATTATTTGTGTGAGCTTTCACGTGAGGTCGGTCGACGTCTCGTGAGAAAATTTAAGAGATTTACGCGATCTTTTTCATTTGTGCGGGGTCTCAAATGAGAAGCGGTCGATTTTCAGCATGCAAAGTGTCGCGAATGTAGGGTTTGTGGGGTGTCCTGTTCGGATTAGACTTGGTGCTCATCGTCGCCCTCGGACGGGAACGAGGAAGAACCAAGAAGGGACTCAAACGTGCGCGAACCCCGTCGTGCACGTACGCTGTTTCTTGCTGTAAACAACACACGGATGCGATTCATGAACGGGTTAGTGGTACATCGGCCTGCAATGGGTGCCGTGACTCCACCTCGCCCGGTCCCGCGGGACACGCCGGCACCGGACGATCACTGGAACAGGACGACGACAGAAGGGCTTTCAACTCACAACGACAACAACAGCCAGCATGGTTGGGTTTAGAGGCTGGAAAACCGGAGTTACCGGGTTTGGGGTTACTGGGGTTGACGATAAACCGGGGGTTGGCTACCAAAAACCGGGGGGCTACCAGGCAGGTCTACGCTTTCCCCTAAAACGTTGGCTCACAACACTTCGGGGGAGGGGAGGGAGCGAGAGAGGGGCAACTGAGGGAGGAACCAGCGGGAGAGGATGAAAAAAAAAGAGATTTTCGGGTTGTTGTCAAGCGAAATTCTTCTTATTGAAGTGATCGCGTCGGTCAAGTTGACTGCTCGTGATAGACGTGCTGTCGGTCATCGCCGAGGGAGAGCTTATGAGCACAAAGGTGTTCAAGGGCGACGGTTTGACGTTCAGGCGAGACGTCGAAAGCGGCGGCCGTGGAGACCGGAAGGCCGGGACTTCTTCGTTGGTCGTCGGCGAGGAGGTCGTAGTAGGTAGATGACGACGTGCAGAGCGCTGGAGAGGCGGGGGCGGGCGGGGGGGGGGCGTGATGCCGAAACTCGCGTTGAACGGCTTGGAGGTCGGCGAGACGATGGCGGTAAGGGTGGCCGACGTCAAGACGGCGGAGGAGGCCGTTGCCCCGAGGTTGAAGACCGTCGAAGTACATGTTGCGGGGCGAGACGTCGGAAAATCTATGAGAGCCGGATTGTAGGCCGTCGGGACAGACGGAAGGTCGCCAGGGTCAGAGGCAATAGGAAAGCGGCTGTTGGAGGAGGAGACAGAAAAGAGATTGCAAAAGACAGTTGTACTCTCTTGGTGGTGACCGAGTACGGTCCCGAAAGAGCGCCCAAAAACGGCCGGCAATGCTAATTTTCAAGCCATCAGTTCACCTCACGTGAATTTATTTTTTATCTACCTCGAGTAGAAAAAAATCTCACATGAAAAACGTCAAAATCTAGTTGATTTTTGGGGTTCATTTTATGTGAGGTCTCTGACGACCGACGGTCACGTGAAATCTCACACGAATGAGCTCGCGTGAAACTGTTGCAAATTCTCGTGAGACTCTCATTTTGACTGGGAATTGGAATGAAATCTCGCCAGAAGCGTCATTTTCATCCGAGATATTCTCACGAGAGACCTCACGTGAAAAACGACGATTTACTACGGCGGCAGACGTGAACGAAGAGACGTATTGCCTTCTAAATGGCAACTGCGCATACGGGCAACGATTTCATTACTGCAAGGAAGCCGACAAATGGATATTATCCGAGAGAAACCTATTTGAAAACACTCCACGCGAATCCATCAACCAATGCACAAGAAATGCGCGATAAAAGAAATAGAAGAGTGTAACCGTGAACACACAAGACGATCGAATGTCCTTGAATGAAACGGAAAGCGGCCTTTCTCCAATCCAGAGAGCGTCGCTCTCTCTCTCCCTCTCTCCAGGAAAGACAAAGACGGCCACCCGCTGATATCCCCCCTCGCCCCTCTCCCTCTAATGATTCATCGCCAATGCCGGCATGCACAGAGACATCCTAAGAAGGGATTTCTTCAGGCTCCTTGAAGCTCACCAATTGCTGGAGCAATAAAACACACGAGGAAAAACGAGCTTTTCTGTGGGTTTTTCGACGACGTTTCTTCACGCTTCCCACTCACTCTCGAGGGAACACAGCCTGTTCTTCTCGATTCCCATGCTTATCGACCAATTGTGTGCGTTTCAAAATCAGCTAATCTTCGTCGAATCACGCACTTCAAAGATAAGCTCATCTCGAGAGACATAAAAAGTATACCTGAATGACTTCTCGGTTTCAGAATCAAGGCATTTACTAAAGCTCATTCCCGTGGCAGTAAATGGGGAATTCTTGCGGGAAAAATTGGAACGTCAGCCTATGCAATACTTTCATCATTGCGATGAGAGATCATGGATCATTTATCTGTTTCATACGACGCTAATCAGGGCCGACACAGGGATTCTGCAATCTTGCTGATGCCTTCAATTTCAAGTTATCGAGCCTTCTTGCTTTCAGATGGACGTGAACTCACAATCAGCGCAAAAAGATTCCGAACATTCTCGTCTTTTGTAATCCCTTCGATGTCAACTCCTTTTCAGCTCTGACGCCTCTTCCCTCAAAAGAAGACCTCGAGAGTTGGCGACAATCCTCAAAAAGAGAGGAGATCGCCCCGACTTTGTTGCCATGTGGAAAGAGTCCTTGGGTGAAGTCAACTCGACTGGTTTCGCTCTCCTCCTCCTCTCTCCCTCAAAAGGATTAAAAGCGAAGCGTCGAATGTCGACAGTGGAAGAGAGAGGGGCGGACGAGGGCGAAAAGCTCTCTCTTCACTGAGTGAGGGAGGGTGTCCGCATCAAAAGGTCCTCCGCCGCCACCTCCCGAAGTGCTTGTTGACACCTTTCTCTTCCTCTTTTTGAAATTTCGAGCTCATAGTTGTGGAAAACACTTGAACTGTTGTCGGTTTCATGGCTTCAACTTTCGTAGGAAATTTATTTCGATATTAGTGCATGGTTGGCTGAGGCGTCATTGTAGTTGTTTTCTTCGGTTTCGCAATTCCTTCTTCTCAAACTTGTGCACAGTTTTGCAATTGGGCTAAGTTAACGGGTGCTTAAGAACCCTCAAGAATCCTTCAACAACGTCAACGTTAGTCACCGAGTTCAAGTCTTGCTCGCACAGTGGAGAGTTTGGACGCGTGGTCCTACTCCCTCCGTTGCTCGGGTTAATCCCACGTCGCTGTTGATCATGAGTAGGACGCCGTGCGTACGGCGCGATTTGTCTGATCGACCAGGTCTGCCTCAAACTCGAGTTTTTCCACCTCTCCTCTGTTTACTTTGTTTTCTGTTTTGCTCTCGTCGACCTCGTGAGAGACCTTTCTTGAGACGCGAGAAGCGTGACAAAACGGTGGCATTTTCTCTTCACACATCGTGGTCTTCACGTGAAGTCTCATCAGTTTCTTCTTTATCTTGTTCTTCTCGATTCATCCAAAGTCAGAAGAACTCCAAAGTGACGAAAAACGTGCATTTTAAAGAGAAACGAGGGCCCGATTTGCATGTGATCGACTCTCATGGGGGACCAGTTGACAGTCAACGTCACCAGCCTTTCTTCTCTCTCTGGCCTCCCGTCGGCGATCTATTCATCTCCGAATCCAATATCCGACTTGTTTACGGGCCTGGCCAGTCACACTTCGCCCTTTGGACATTCTCCAGAACCTTTCTGTAGTCACTCAGCGCAGGAGGGGCAGCGTTGCATACTCCTCGGTTTCAATCCTATCATATCCGGGAGTTTAATGAACTCAGGCAATGAAGGCAGCCTACCTTGAATCATTTGATTTCGCGGATTTGATATCCTGCCCTAGTGCGTTGTACATACAATAGATGAACACAACTTCCTGAGAACGCGGAGATCGTCCTTCTTCCTTGCAGAGAGACGAGTTGTTTGTCGTGTTCGCCGAGGCAGCGGAGGCACGGCGAGGAAGCGAAGCGAAGAGGCGCAGAAGAGGAAGAAGAAGCGAGGAAGGTGAAGGCAAGCGGGGGCGGACGCGTCGACGGCCATGACGGCGCGTGTGGAGAGGCGTGTGCTCGCGATGAGCGAGCGCGAACTTGAGGCGCTCCTCGGCGCCGTGCAGCCCGACGCCATCGCCCCGTCCCTCAATGGGGCGCGGCTCTCGAAGGGACGTCTACAAGAGATCGCCATGCAGTGGTCAGTTTCATGTTTCGTTCAAAGAATGGCAAGGGATGAAGTCTCAGTGAGTTTCTGGGAATTTGCCATGTAGGTGTCGTTGCTCATTTTCGCACTGCGATAGGTGTTTAAAGAAGTTGCAGAAAAACTTTAGTCCACCGTTTCAGTGATGGCATACTTCATCGGTCAAAGCAAAGAAGACAATGTCGTCACGAAGTATTTCAGGTTATTCAAGAACGGCTTCACTCTCGACCACGTCTTCCGTTTCGAGATGGACGGCGATGAGATGTTCGTCGTGGTGCAGGGAAAGCCGTGCGACTGTTGTCGACGAGCGAGTGAGTCACATGACCTTCTCTTATTTCTCCACTTTGTCTTGTTTTGCTTTTCCCTTTGGGTGTTGTTCATGGAATATTTTGAGGCTTCCTTCCCTGACAACACTGGAACGCAATGAATTTCGTCATTGAAGAGAGAGGTCAAGAAGAGAGGCTAGACTCTCAATGGACAGACAGTGAATCATCTCACGAGAGTTGTCGTGGAGGGAAGAAGGTTGAGTCACGGTTGCGTCCCCCTCTTCAAAGCCCTCCTTATGTCAACCTGAATTCGTGGGAATCTCTATCGTTTCTCTCCTTTCTTTCCTCTTTAGAATAGGCATAAAGGGTCCTCGAATTGGGAAAAGAACGCCTATTCCCGGATGCACATGGCAAGCAGAGAAATGTTTATTCTTGTCACCACCCTCACCTTAGGCATCCCATTGAAGAATTTGGCAGCGACAACAATCTTGTTTTGAATGAAATCGGAAATGGCTTTCAGGAGCTGAAAGGGCGGCAGCAGAATCAAGTCGCAACGCGAGTTCCAGCACCGAGCAACCGAAGGTTCACGGCATTCTCAGGAACAAGAAAGCTGCTGAGAGCGAGTTGAGAACACCCGGTTGGAATTTCTTCTAAGAGAAGAACTTGGACGATGTTGTGGATTTAGAAAGACCGCCAAGGGCGTCGGACTATGACCGGACAGCGTTGACAGAAAAAGAGCGAGAGCGGGAGGCAAGAGAGAACGACTTCGATGCGATGACCCCTCAATCGACGATTCATCTTAACTCCAAGTTGGCCAGCGCCGTCGACACCATCCACATGGCGAAACTCCACGATGAGGTTGGTCCTCTACTAGAGAGTTGACAGTTTCGACTACATCATTTGTGTAGGGTCAATTTTTCTTCCCAATAATGCCTCAGTAATCGTCGGCTTGTTTCAGTACTTGAAAATCCCGGAAATCCTCGCCGAGAAGCGCCAGAAGACAACAATCAAGGTTCAGCCGATGCCCAGCAATGGAGTTCCTCCACAGAGTACGCCTCGAGCTCCAAAGACGCAGGCCATTTTCAGAGCCGCCTCGCAAAGAAGACGCCAAGAAGAAGAAGAAAGAGAAGAAGCCTTCAAACTGCAGTCTTTGCTGTTGGGAATACGGCAAGTGCTGCGTCGATGTCATCTCCCAGGCTTGAACATGAAAGCGCTACCCTATTCACATTACGGTATCTTCCTCCTCAATTTCACGAAAGCTCTTCCAGGTTCGCCAGCTCTTCACCAGTGAAAAAGTGCACAATCTTCCGAATGCTCAACACAGTGTATGCCTATTGTTTCTTCGGTGCTCAGTTTCTCTTACTTTTTTCATCTTCCATTATTTGTCAGTCCCCCAGTGAGCCCCTTCTTTCCCCGATACTTCACAGAACGAGTAAACCCCGAGATCCGATGCCAGAAATAAAAACATGACGAGGCGAAGCCAACCAGTTTTTAGTGTTCTCTAGCGCTAAATCCATTTCTTGGCTTGCTTCAAGTTCGTTCAAGCACCAATAAACATTGTCTGCATGGTAAAAGCTAGTAACCATATGGTTTCGTTGCGTGAAGAAAATCCTCGCTGAAGGTGCATGGAGACAATCGGGGAAATTGTTTTCGCGTTCAGAGGTAATTCTGTTTTGTTCGAACCATCACACTACACTAAATTGGCTCGGTTCACGCACATGATGTCGATTTCATTTTCTACTGAATGCAGCAGGAGGAAGTGGTTTGGTTCAATTTTGCTGCTACTTCCTTTTTTTCAGGAGCTCGAGAAAATCGAGAAGCGTCTTGCTTGGGAAGAAGCAGATTCTTCTTCAACTGTCAGCCATCATTCCAAAGCAGGTGAGCCAATTTCACTTCTCAGGTTGTGAGCTGTATTCTATTCTAGAGTTTCCATCTCCTCCTCTCAAACCAGCACAGAT
This sequence comes from Poikilolaimus oxycercus, assembly GCA_034700245.1. NCBI lineage: Eukaryota > Metazoa > Nematoda > Chromadorea > Rhabditida > Rhabditidae > Poikilolaimus > Poikilolaimus oxycercus. The sequence goes on from JAQIXL010000812.1 coordinate 7,581, forward strand.
CAAGAAGATCGGTCCATCAGCGAATAAGCGTTCCGGTCTCGTTCAGTGCTGCCTCGAATATGGTCTTTGCTGTATTGGCGTTTTCAGCCGCGTTTGACTGATTGAGAGGCAAAAAGGATAAATGACTTTGAGGAGGAGGACTGTTGAGCAAAGAGACGTTGAGGTGATGGGTCCCACGGTGCCTCTCTGAGGACGGTGCCGTCACACTTCAATGGAGATCGTCTCGCCGATAGGAGGAAGAAAACGTTTTTATCGATTGCTTGAATGAAGACTGTGAATTCGTGATGATTTTTCGCTCTGCTAATGATTAATGAAGATTGTGGATTTTCAGGCTTCATAGACAGACTTCGACACCGCTTTGTAATAAGCGGATGACGCTCCACGGACACTGAATGTTCACTTGCAATTTTTGCGCCATAATCCTGCTCATGTCACATTGTACAATGGCAATACAAAAATAATCTGTGTTAATACGACCAATGCCTTCTGGTAAGCTATTATTTGTTTTTCTTATTAATACAATTGAATTGAACTTCACTTTTGATTTTCAGGGGAAAATTTGGCGCGATGAGGGCTCATACGACTGCGATGAAGAGAACAGCAATACCGCCCTGATTTCTCCAACACCGCTCTCATCTCTTGTACGTGAACCTGAACCACGCGCGAGACGGCTAGTTAACAACATAAACTCACTATGGTAAGAAATCCTTAATTTGCACTGTTTGTCGTCACGACTATTGTCAACCCATTTTGCAGGGGTAAATTTGGCTAATTGAAGTCGCCGACACGAGCGTTGAACACCTTTTTGTGTGGCCGTCTTCAATAATGAGAAAGTCGGAAAGGGCAATGCTGATAGCTATTCCCAAGATCGATTTCACGTCATCATCCCCGTCCGATAACCACCGTGCATTAAATCCATTTTTTTACTTCGCATAAAGTTTATTTATTTTACAAGTGATCTACTAGAGTTCAGTGGGTTTTTTTTCGGCTACGAAGATTGCTTCAATTACTATGACAGACTTTCAAAATAAGCAGGAAAATCGTAAGAGAAGAATGTGGACAAGAGCTATCACGCCTGCGCTTTCGGTGACATAGATGTTGGCTTCGGCCCGCCCCGCCTTCCGACCTGGCCTCCGAGGAACAGAAGCCCGTCCCGCCCTCCCCGGCCGAGGAATAAACATGCACTCCTTGCTGTTTTGTTTTTGTAAACTAACAAACAGTCCATCTTTATGTGCACATTCTCAACAACCACAATGGCTCACCGTCGGATCGTACATACTTGAAACACCCTTGCGTTCTTTTTCTTGTGCGCATTTATTCAAATCAGTGCGTTGAATTATCATGAAGCGTCTCTGGCGAATACTCGTATTTTACGAAGTGCAGTCTCTCCTTTCGTTATTCATCCGCTGCCAAGTTGGCACTATTTCAGCACCTCTGTCTTATCTTATCTGCAGGCATTCCTTCTCAAAAGCGCGTTCTTCTCCAAAGCAACAATCTCCACTAACCAGAAAGATCCTGGTCAGTTATGAAACATTCCGTCGAGTCATCACTACGAACAACCTTCTCATAAGTGCCAGCTCTTTTGTCAGCTTTTTTTCTATTTGATTCTTTCCCTTTCCCCGGGGTTTCAACATCTTGCCACTTTGTTATCACAGAGGTCTGTTTCCCAATTGCCTGTAATCTTTGATGGAGTTGAAAAAACACGTTGTTAGTCATGGGAAACTCATGAGGAGAAATTCAATAAATGACTCAAAAGGCTGTTTGAGTTTCTTAACCTTGTTCCTGTTCGAGATTTTCTTCATTTTCTTCTTCTCCGACCTCATTTCGTACTCGAAATTGGTGTTAAAGCGCAAGGTATCTTGATCAGCAGCGATCTCGCTTGAGTCTAAATTCAACTTGTCAGTTTTCTCAAAAGCAGAACCTGGAGTGAATGAGAGCCCGTGAAATATTGGCAGTTCAAATCCATTCCAAAGCGTCACATTGAGGGCCATCTCAATCGCTGATTTGCCTGTGAGCTGATTGAGAAGACCCTCGAAAGGCAGCAGAAAGCTGAACTCAGCGACACCTTTCAATAACAATTATTTTACTCATTAGTTATCGGTCCAACAGCGGATGAAACTCCTTCGAGTCCCACGTTGCTCATTGTTATACGAGCTGCCACTCGTGAACCGCGGAAAAATGTGCTGACGCTCGAATTCGTGGACATTGCTGAAATGTGGCCGACCTTAAAGCCGCCGAAACCCTCACCTAGACGAATCAGTGGCTGTTGATGGTCTTTATAAGGCGCCGCGTGGAAGTCGATGTTGAAGTAACCTCTTAGAACAATGGAGTTCTTCTCAAGAAGAATAGTTGCAGCTTGTGAAGAGTAAATGCACATGTCCACATAGCCATTTGGGATCAGCTTCTGAAGTTCAGGAAAGAACTGCCCAATACACGTGTTTTTGTGAGTACAGCTGAAGCGTTTTTTTCCACAAAAACCCATTTTTGATATACTTGTCTGTCTTCAAGTACTGTGGTTCCTGTTCCTTGGTGATCAAATAATCGAAGAAGATCGCCTTGCTAGCGTGAACAATGGCCAACCAGCAGTCTAGGATTTGAGAGGAGAACCAGAAGTTCAATTCGTGTCCTTTGTCTTCGACTTAACATTTTGTTCTTTTTTAAACTGAGAACATAAAAAACCTTCACGAACATATTTTGGTGTAATCTGGCAGACGAACTTGTCATGGGCTACTTGGGTGGAAAAGTCAAACTGAAGATAATCACTGCAAAAATTGCAATGTAATCACAACTAAAACAAATTCCAACCTATCAGCAGCAGAAACCCCGTCAAAGACGTATTGAAGGGAAATGTTGCAGCCCATTGGAAGCTGAAGTGGCAGAGCGAAAAGCTGTTCGTTCATTTTCTCCATTAGATCTTTCAAGAATTGAGGATACTGAAAGCGTTTTGACGAATTCTAAATAAATTTATAAATAAATCAAACCAGTTCATAAATTCGTGCTCGCATCCCGCTGTAATAGACCCACTTGAACCTTGTTGCAAGCCAAGCACTTGGACCATGGAACCTAAGAACTTTCTCATGATTAAGTTTTGTTTAACTTTATTTCGTCATCCACAATCAGGCTGTGATCGCCGAGGAATCCTTGTGGATGGCCGTCTTTCGGCAAGAATTCCAGCGACGTCAACAGTCGAAAATTAAAGATTTGCGCTTCGAATGTTCCGTGAACGGTAAGCCTGAAATAACAGTTCTGTTTTTTATTTTTCTTGATCTGTTTTATTATTTTTTATTATCGTATTGTTCTGTTTTATTTTTATTGTAGTTTTATTATTCTATTGGTATCTATTGTATTAGAAGAAATTCTACCCGAAGGGGTAAATGATTCCTCGATAATTTCCGTGAATCTGGATTTCGCCACCACGAGCTGATTGCCATGAGAGCTTGCCCATTGGTGAAATTGTGAAATTGATAGGAGGCGGGTCGAAGCTATCGACCTTTAACGATTACGAAAATGGTGTTACGAAAGAAAATCGATCAAACCTGAATGTCTGTTGCCCAGAACTTCCAAGACGTTCCCGGCATGTAGATGTCACCGATGACAATTTGATGGAGGCGTCTTTGAATCTAAACAGGATCTAATTGCTGTCGAACATGGCTCGACTCACAAAAAGCTCAATTTGCGGTCCGAAAAAGGTGAAGCCTGACTTTTCAATACGCAGTTTTACTGTCGAAGCTGGAGAAGTGGTCAAAGCACAGCAGCCGAGCAGAAATACTGTCACGAGTTTCATTTTGAAAAAGACCGAGTGGTTTCGTTTATTGCGAGATCGCGCTACGGCCGATAAGATTTCCGCGAATCAATGGAGAAAGTCCGCTGTATCAATTTCCAACAAATGGCATAAAACAGGAGCCCTTGTGAAAGTTAGGTTGAAAGTTTCATCCCTCGCTGAACACACAAAGCGGGACAAGGGGACAGCTGATCGTGACTGAGTTGTTCTGGCACACTGCCCTGTGATAAGACCGACCAAGTTTGAAAGCGTCCTCGTGCTGATAGCATTTCGAACTTCTTGTAAGAAAAAATTTTTTTTTTGCCTTTTTCGCCAGCTTTATTGCACTTGCCATTTTTTAAACCGCTAGATCGCGAGCAGCTGCTGCTAGCAGTGTAACCCGTCGCAACAAATACCAAAGGTCGAAGTTTCTCTCCGACAAAGATCATCGTTTGGTTTAACCCCGCTTTGCTCACGCAGCCCGTGGCGCAAACAAACACCCAAAAATTTTCCTGTGGCAGTAATAACTTTTCTTTACAGTTTCGTGTTTCAATGCCTGCTTGTTGGAAACTTCATGAAACGGGAAAAAAATCTCTTCATTCAATCGACTCGCAATCAGAAAGCATTACATCACGGTATGTACAGCTGAAAATGCAAGGTCGCAAAAGAATTGAAAGAACTCGGCGAGCACCAGTTTCGGAGATTTGAGTGTCTTTAGAGATTGATTGAATTGGGAATTAGAAGAATATGAGGAAACTTTCAGAATTCACAAACTCAATACTGACTGAATCCGAGGAGGGGAGGCGAGATTCCGCAAAACTATTGATACAATAAATCTTCATCAAACAATAAAATCTCGCAACTTTCAAGAAAAATGACTAGATTTCAATCTGTACATAGTCCGTCTTCATCGGTTTGCCTTGAGGGCGTTGTTGGTGCTCCTTTTGAATCCTTGAGATTTCGGCAAAGATCTCAGACAGTGGTTGATAACTCAGTGGCGATGTTCGAGGGTTTGATTGCATCTAAAGTCGTGTTGACTATTGACAGCATTGCTTACCATGAGATTATCGCCGTCAAAGAGTCGCCCATTGTCAGCAAAGTTCATTCTTCCAGGCCCGAGTATTTCATCTACTCGAGCATACAATAACTCATCAACGACTGGATCTCTCGGCTCGCGGCCTGGTGTCCTCCTCGGTCTGAAATGTCTTCACTTATTTCCAAATAGAAACGCACCTCGGTCTGGGCGGTGGCAGAGGATTTGGGTTGGCACCAAGAGAGATAAGGTACTCTGTGATGGAAGATGTCATGGAGACCGTGTCCGGGTCGATTCCCGAATCCGGCGCCGAGCGTGAATTCGAGAGTTGCGTCTGTCTGGTTCTCGTGTGAACAGAAGAGTCCATCGAGTTCGAGGACGCCAATGAGTTTGTCTAAAATGTCTTTCGTTTTTCTCTTTTCAAGGTTTCTCCAACCTTGTTGACATTCGGCAATTCCGGCAGCCTCAAGGCGGGTACAGGCAGCTCCGGAGAGAGACGATCGAAGTCAGCCATCACAGCCACGTGACCCTTGGTGACTGAGTAGATTTGCTTCTTTGGCTTCTTTGCGTCCTTCTGCCGTTTTCGTAGATGCAAGACGAGGAAGACGAGCGAGAGCAGAAGAAGAATGAATAGGAAAATGGCAGCTGCTGCTGCCAAAGTGACCATGTTGAAGTTGAGACCGGAAGGTGACGAGCGAGCCGCCGGGAAGTCACCAATCTGAACGAGAATGAAGCAGATTTCAACGAAAGAACCTCGAGATAGACTGTGATTCTTGATTGTTGCGTCGGGCTCGAGGAGGCAACGACGGTGAACTGCTCGATGGTCAGGTTGCGGTCTTTGCCGATAGGCTGACGGAGGACGACACGACCAGTAGTCGGATCAACGCCTACCAGTCGAGCACCTGCATTCCGACAGTTTCATAGTAAGAACAAATTTTGTTTGCTACTGTCTTCGGTAATTTCGTGTTTGCAGCGTTTTCTGTGGTTTCAACATCCAAAACGGTTAGTTCTAAGAATTACAATACCACGCAGCAGGCGTTTTCTCAGAAGACCACGAAGCAAGCATACCTTCAACAGCGAACGCGACCCTTCCATCGTCTCCCGCATCGACATCCGTGGCTGTGATTGTTCCGAGGTGAGTGCCAACCTCCGTGTTCAGCGGGATCTGCAACGTGAACATCCAACTGCCTTCTTTCTTCCGATAAACGGTTGCCATTTATGCAGCAAGTCATATTTTCACATCGAAACTGCAACTTGCCTGGAATGTGTATGACGGCTTGCCGAACACAGGCGCATGTTCGTCTTCAGGTAACACATGAACGATGAGTGGAACAAGAGCTGCACGTCCCTTGTCATCTCTTGCTCGAATGCTCATTTCATAGCCCGTACGCAGTTCGTAGTCAAGAGCCGCTTTCAAGACTACTTCGCCCGATGTGGAATTGATCCAGAAGACCTGAATCTCGTGAATATGAACGAGCTTTGAAATTCACTTCATCGTTGTCTTTCAGGGAATAGTCAAGATTCGGCAGCCGCACTCCGACGCGATTGGCGGCTTTTGCTTTGAGAACTCGGGAGCCAGGGGCAATGGTCTCGGAGAGATGGACGACATAGCCTGGTAGCACAAAGAAGGGCGCACTGCCTGACCACCCAGCCACGTCCACTCGAACTCGGAGCTCTAACTCTGTGAAACGTGATGGTCGACCACGGTCCTCAGCCACGACTCTGAATCTCCGAGTTTTTCAAGCAAGGACATGTTTCAAACCTGAGAATCCAGTTTCCATCAGGATGCTCAACAAGTTGTTCATCGCTCCAGGTGGCAAATGAAAGAATTCCAGTTGCTGAGTCGAGTTTCAGCATGCCGAAGTCGTTGCCTGAGAGGATGCGGTAGAGCACGCGGCCTCCATCGCCCGAGTCAAGGTCTGTTGCAAGAAGCCTGAAAGACGTTCTTGCTGTACTTCTAGAAGAAAAATCGCAATAAAGCAACTCCATCTGCAAACAGCGGGACTATTGACGAAGAAACATTTTCTTCAAATGTATGACAGAATTGAAACCGCACCTTGCCACAACTTCTCCGTGTTTGAGATGCTCGTGAAGAGTGATGAGGGCTGGTGGGTGAATGAAGACTGGAGCGTTGTCGTTGGCATCTTCCACTCGAACCGCCACTGTGGCCGTTGAGTTGCTCCACGTGGAAGACGAGCTGCCATCACTCACATCGATCTGAAAACGATTTGAATTTGCGACACCCCAGGCTATTGCGCATTGGCTGCAGAATAATAAAATGCCTTTACAACGTACATGAAACTGATAACTCTCGTTGCGTTCCCGATCCAACGGCTTTGTGAGGAAGATTCGTCCAAGTGCATCGACTCGGAAGATCTTGGCCGACTCATCGTCGAGGATGCGATATTCAAGAGGTGTCAGTGTGTAGTTCAACGGTGTGACAGATCCAATAACGCTTTGAACGGGCAACTCTTCCGGCACGAGAAATCTAAAGATTTGGCTGTTTTCCACGTGACAACGAACCGATAAAAAGTCTGATCGAATTTAGGTTGTGTCCTCGCCTCACTCTCCACTACTTTGATTCGAACCGCCGCCGTGGAGAATTTGGGAATCTCACCCGCGTCGGTCGCCTTGATTGTCAGCCAGTGGTTCGAGTGTTTGTTGAGCTTCGATGTGATTAGTGTTAGTGTTCCTAAAAGTTTGAGGTCTCCATGAATGGGAAACTCCGGAATAGTTCTAAAGATCAAGTGGGCTAGAAACATTCAAAACACGGGATACAAAGCGCCGCCGAGCCAAGTAATGAAACATACATTCAGTTGTTTTTATGTACGCTGGGTGAAACTGGCGACCTACTAACTAACCAGTGAGAGGATCAACGCTGAAGGTCTTTGAAGGTTGCAGCAGAGTGTAGGACACGCGGCCATTCTCTCCCCGATCTTCATCGACGGCCTTCAGTCGCGCCACCACAGCGCCCTCTTTAGCCTCAACGTTCACCTAAAGGATCCCGGCATCTCTTTCACCCTTACCTCGATTTCATAAAAGCCTTTAGAGAAGACAGGAGCATTGTCGTTTTCATCACCCACTTCAACAGTGAGGGTTGTTTTGGAGATGTGAACTCCGTCAAACACCTAGAGAGCTCTAGGCTCCTACTCAAAACAAACCTGAATGCTCAGTTCGTGCTTTTCCTCTTTCTCAAAGTCCAATGGAGCAGCGAGATAGATAGCGCCTCCAAACTTGTCGATGTGAAACGTATTCGAAGCGGGATCCAGCGAGAATTCCAGTTGTGTCCCAACGTCAACATCACTGGCCGAGATCGTGGCGATCAGCGAACCGACGGGCTGCGACTCGGACAGCTTTCTTGATCGTAGTAGTGGGAATGCGGGCGGGTTGTCGTTCACGTCCAGCACTAAACCGTTTCAATTTGTGTGTAAAAATTCATGTGTGCAGTTAGAGCGTTACGCTTTACGTGTGTGCGGTTTATTGAAAGGTTTTTCAGTTGTTGAGCCGGAGTTGCTTTTACCGTTTTTGGCATCCAGCTGTTTCACTACGACTACAAAGTAATCAATCTCCTATTATACCAGTGGTCTCCATTGATGGTCAATTGAAAATTTTAGCTCCACGCTTCCCAATTCTCACCTCGAACATGGACCTGCGCGCTCGGTTGACTTCCTGTCGTCCCTGTTGCGATAACGGTAAGCATGTAGTCGGCACGGATTTCGCGGTCTAACTCTTGTGCTGTCGAGACAATTCCTTCGGAATCAATCTCGAAGGCGCCGTCTTGGTTTCCTCCCACAATACTGTAGGTCACGGGCGAGTCTCGCGTGGAGTCGCTGAGGCCAACCTGAAAGTTTTTCTTGTTTCGATATGGGCAACGGTGATACTGACCTGCGCCACCTTGACGCCCCTTTGCTTCCCTTCTTCAACCGCAGACTCATAGGACATTCTGAGGAATTCGGGTTGAAGATCGGTCCATTCGGTTTTCTGTCGGGAATCACGCAGACGGATAAATTTCTCCGTGAACAAGGTCCTTTCAACTCCACGATCCGAGGCCCGAACGCGAATGATCCATTCCTTCTCCACTATTGGAACATCTCTGGAACTGGCTTGAATAAAGGAGAAGCCGACAAACCGAGTATAGATGAGTTTTCCAGTCTGCGGCTCGATGTCGAGAGAACGGCTTGAGTCTTCAACGAGCGAGAAGGTGACAGCGCCATTCGCATCTTCGTCTTCATCGTGGGCGGAGAACCTAAAAGAGGATTCTGTTGCAGTTTGCAAATTCATCAATTAGCCGTTTCAAAGCGTGGCACAATAAAGCAAGGTTTTCGAGCGAGTTACTAGATGAGAAAGATTCCCGCGGTATTATATTTATTTTAAGCATTTCTGAACATCCTTAGATCCCTCACTTGTGAAGTACGCTGCCCACAGTCGTCGCATCGGTGATCTCGAGAAGATTGGGCACCTCGACACCGAAGACCGGCTGGTTGTCGTTCTCGTCGGCTACCGTAATCTTCACCGTGCATGTGTCCTTGAATGGGAAACCTTGTAAATTGAGAGAACCGAAACCTTGTGGCCTTGATTATCCTCCACAGCAACGGTGAGAAGATATTCCGTCTTCGTCTCTCGGTCCAACTCGGCGCATGAAAGATCACCCATCTTCGAGTCGATTTCGAAGACGTTTCGATCGTTTCCGGCTGAACTTGTCATTCAGCGGTATCACTACAATTGCTTACATTGCAGAGAAAATCGAATTTGATCGCTGGTCGAGCTATGTGAGACAAAAACGCGCTTGAAGGCTTTGACTCGTTGGTTCTCGCGAATTGTCACATTGGAACAAGACTCGGTGACAAGGCGAACACCCTCCTCTTCTCGAGTCTTTACCTCCACCTCGACACTCGTCCAGTCGAAGGCGTCTGATGACGATTCTTCAGCAACAACTGTAACGTAAAACCCATTATTCCATTGGTAAAACAAATCTTCCGACAATTGACTTACCAATGCGACTACAACTAATTCTCAAAGCGTGAAACCGACCAATGAATTTGTTAGTTCCGGCGGGTGGTGTCCCAGTCGTCTCAAGAATCCCGAGCTTCTCGTCGATGGAGAAGGGCACAAAGTGATCGGGCATCAAGCGGAATGACACTCCTTCTGAATCTCCGATACCGTTATCTTTTGATTGAAGACTGACCTTTTCGTCCAAAGTCTGTAACCTTTGTCCCATTCTTATTCGACCCGTGCCACACCGAGAGCTGAAACACATAAGATTCAGTTTCAAGATGAACTTCCAACCTTGTGCATGTTCTTCTTGAAGAAGCTCCATTTCTCCTTCTCTTCCCTTCTTTTGACGAAGATCTTCTGCTGGGTCGACTTTGGAGGGTTTCCATTGTCCTTCACAGTGACGACAACGCTTTGCTCGCCTTCCACTCGACGGACGAGAGAAATAGCTCCTGAAAGCATTCAATTTCATTCAACTCTCATGCACTAGTTATGAAGACATCAATAACATTCATTTGATGCCCTTGAAGCTCACCAGAACTGGAATTGATAGCGAAATTGCCACTCGGATCATCGAGTGGGAAGGTGAGCCTTGAGTTTTCGCCGGAATCCTCGTCCACAGCAACCACGAAATGGAAAGGCTCCGAGGAAGCCGAATCGAGAAGCCACGTTTCGCCAGGGCTAAAAGAACAACTTTCTTCTTATTTCTCTTTCACTTGCCTGATAATCTGCGGTGCATGATCATTGACATCCACAATTTCGACTACGATGCCGATTCTTGCAGCTTCACTCCCCGCTCGAGCTTCCACGGCGAAAACGAATCGGGGCGTCTAAAGGGTCTTTCTTCTAGTTGAGTTGTTCAAACCTCTTCCCAGTGCAGTTCCCTCAGCAACGTCAGCTCTCCGCTGTCAGAATCGACGGCGAAGTGTTCCGTCGAGCCAATGATTCGAAATGAAACTTCAACGGCAGTATCCGCTATCAACTGTAGCTTTGTCAACATTGAACCTAAAAAGAAATTCGTGAAACTGCCAATTGACTGAACAGTATACCAACAGGAGTGTCCTCGCTGACGTTCAGCCTCATGAAGTCAGTATCGAAACGTGGTCTTGGTTGGGTTTTCGGATCAACTTCTACATAAACCACAGATGTCAGAGGATCAGGTTCTCGTCCCAAAAATCGCCGCACGCTGAGATTGTGGTAGCCCTCGATCGGTTCTAATCGCTCGGAGAGATAGATCTCGCCAGTTTCCTCGTTCATTTCGAAGAGATCAGTCTGAAACTCATTTCATCCAAGGGCACGAGACAAACCGGCTCAACGAAGGTGTAGAAGACGTCGGATTTCGTTTTCTCTTTGGCGAATGTGAAGATCTTAGTGCCAACTGGTGAATCGGAAGCTAAGCGGAGGACCGTGGCGTTGCTGTTCCGCGTGAAATTAAAGAGAGGAAGGACCTAAAACTCTTCGTTGTAGATAACGTTGGATCTCCACCTTAAAAGCGACACTCTTCTGTCTTTCATCGGCGTCGTGAAGCAAGACTGTGAAGTGGCGAGTGACACGGAAGAAGTCGGCCATGAAGGAAGAAGATAGCAACACCATTCCGTCTTCGACGATGAAGTTCTTTGACGTTTCTGAAACCAATGTTTCTGTTTCTTCCTGAAGTCAACAGCTCTGCTAATGCCGTGCATAAGTATAATAATTCACATTGTGTCTGTGAAACCGCATTGTCACTGGAAATGAATAGAAATCAATGTCCTGGGTTTATTGCTTCCTGGAGGCAAAATCACAACAGCAAAAATCAATGCAAGAAGCGCCCACTGACTGTGAGAAAAGCCTTTTATATCATGTATTGAAGTTGAAACCGGTAACTGTTCATTCTGCCTTATGTAAGTGCGAAGTTTTTCAAACTAAAATGAGACCGATTTTCTCCTAGCAGCCAATGTTTTCGGGTTACTTCCAGATTAATCAATAAAGACTGAAACTGACCACTCGGTTGCAGGGTCCAATTAGCAACACCGGTCGCGTTGATCTTCGACACTTCACAGGCTGCTTCGAGGCACGCTTCATCCAATCTCACAGTCATCGACATCGGCGAGGCGATTCGAATCTTCGAGCCGCCACCCAGAACTCGGATTACCACCTGTTGGCCCAGTTGTTCTCCATTGAAGAAAAGTTAAACCTGGCAAACAGTCGACTTTCTATCCTTCGCCGAATCCGAGGCAATCACCGAGAGTCGGAAGTCCTGCTTCGCATCGGATACCTTGAGCGCCTTCTTCAGTAAGAGTTCACCTACAAATCATTAGTTGCAACAAGGCTTCTCACCGTTTCTTCGAACTTCAAATACAGGATGCTCGTGTTGAAGTCGGTAAGTGACTGTCCCGTTCTCCGCCTCGTCTGCATCTTCGATGGTCAGACGATCTGAAGTGTCTTCGTCGAGCTTCAAGCGCCAGCTTACCAAAAGTTCGTCTAGGCTCCTCATCCGACGCAATTGTGAAAGCCGAGAGTGAGGAACAGTTCGGAGCATTATCGTTGACGTCCTTGACTCGAATGTGAATGCTGACATTTGAAGAGAGTGCAGGCTGAACAGATTTTCTTTCTTCAAGCATTCTTTCTAACCTTTCCCTTATCCGTTGCAAAGGCGAGGAATTCATAATCTTGTTTGGTCTCTCGATCCAGCGTCTTCTTGACGAAGAGGACTCCCGTCTTTGCTTGAATCCCGAAATCGACGACGTTCTCCTCGAGACTGTAGACGATTCGTCCATTTGTCCCCGAATCCGCGTCTGTTGCTTCGATACGGATCAATTCAGACATTCTCGTTGTGGCCTCGGAGACCTAAACTTTCCTTTCTCTAGCTCTCAAAGGAGAAACCTCAATTTCGTAGCGATGCAGCTCGAAAACGGGCGCGTTGTCGTTGATATCCATGATTTTGACATGAAGAGTGGCCGAAGCGGATCGAGGCGGAAGGCCCGCATCTCGCGCCTTCACCTTCACAGTGCACTCCTTCTTCACCTCGTAGTCCAACTCCGAGACAAGAACAACTTGTCCGGTGAGGGGTTGGACGAGAACTGGGCATTGATTCGCCGTCGCCTCGAGTGAGTACATTATTTGACCATTCTGAAAGTTTTCAATCATTTTGTTGTTTCATCAGTTTGCTTTCACGTTGTGATAAGCTCTCATGCAATCATCGGTGACTTCTGGGCTGTTGAATGTTTGGGACTATTTTGCATTCGAGGCGCGGTTTCAAGAATTGCATTTCGTTAGACAAGCATGTGCACAGCAATCTAGCGTGGGCTTGGTATGGTAACTGTTTCCAATTGCGTACCTCTCCTTCATCGTCATCCGTCGCGATTAGCGCCGTTATTGGTTCATGCAATCCGTGATCTTCTCTCACATGCACTTCCAGGTCTTCCACGTCGAAGTGTGGAGCGTTGTCGTTCTCGTCCTTGATCTTCACCGTCACCTGGGTGTCGTTCCGAAAGCCGCCGGCCATTTCCGCCTAAAACAGTTGCTTCACAATCAATCAACTCACCTTGATGTTGAGCAAAATAGTCGAGTGCTTCTCTGCATCAAGATATCGGGCCACCGTAATCCTCCCTGTCTCTGGATTGACCAGGAAGAGATGCTCGGGATCGCCGTCGTAGATAGAATATCGAACTGTCGACGAGGCCACAGCCGGCACTTCTCCAATAGAAATCCCCGGAAGAATCTCTTCACTCGTGGCGATTTCGAAAGAGTCCTGCAGGAATTGTGGAGCAACAGCGCTGGCAGGCAAAATGGTCAGAGTGAGGAGCGCCGGCTTTGAACTGGCCAAGCCGCTTCCGTCCTTGGCCGTGATCTTGACGTGATAGACTCCTTCCTTTGGAGTCTTCTCGAGGAAGACTTCTCCACTCTGTGCTTCTACTCGGACAAGGCCTTCTTGATCGTCTTCAACGCGATATCGAACTTGTCCAAAAGCGCCGGCATCCGCGTCTCGAGCCAGAACTCGAAGCAGTGGTCCTTCAGGCTTGTGGCCGACAAGAAGTGAAACATTGTAGAGGGAAGGAGAGAAGACGGGAGCATTGTCGTTGACATCCTTCACGGCCACGTTGATCACAGATGAGGCCACGTTTCCAGCTAAAATCCGAGTCGATTATGTATGTGGTCATGAAAAATGTCTGCGAGGAACACTGTAATGATTACTCGCCGAATGGCATGTGCATACAGTGAAACTGGGAAATTCCCGGATTGAAATACGCTTCCAACTGTCATAAGCTCTCGAATAGCGCCCTTCCTGTTGATTCTTTTTGCGTGTTTACGCGTTTGTCCCTCTGCTGCGTCTTCGAAAGAAAGAATGAGCCGAAGTGGTCAGCAGAAGCTTTGGACGCTTCTGCCAAATGGTGGCCATTGTGCTTTTCTCGCCGAGAGCAGCACTTCAAGAGCGAGCGCGCTAGAAGGAAATTCATTCGAATGGAATTAGCGCCTGCCGGATTGGGAATTCCTCGCCGGAGGCTTCGACGGAGCGGTCAAACAGCGAGGCAGAGGGTCATTATTATAATGCGCGTCTTCAGCCGCCTTTGAGGGCGATGGACAGCTTGTGGGCCTTCAATGGAATGCTCATCAGTGGACAAGATGGCGTGATTTGAGGAGCTTTGAGGGAGGGAGAGGGAGACGTCCGCAATGGCAAGAGCCACTTGTAGGGTTTAGAATCTCTGCATGTGTCGGTTTTAAACATGCCTGAAAGAGCGAGCTGATCCATCCTTCCGATAGTAGCATCTCAAGAACGTCGTCATCTTGAAGCGTGGTTCATGCACTTGGAGCAGTGTTTTCACTTTGACAGGCGAAACACTGGTAAATCGCCCTTTGTAGTCAATCGCCGAAGCGAAATGGGCCAAGTCATCGAAGGCCATGGGGGAATAGAGAGAGAGAGAAGAGGAGAGGGCGATACTTACAAGAGAGCGCGATGACTCAGAGGCAGTTCATCTCCCTCCTCAGCTACGCAATGACCGCCGTGTGTCTAATTGCCAGTCGCAACATGTTCAGGACATCAATTTGTCTTTGAACACGCAACACTCGGAAGAGGGTTGAAGAATGAAATACGACAAGTCTGCGAATAAATGATGCGTACCAGAATTTGCGAGTATGTTTACGAATGTTGTTGTTGTTGTTTTCTTCCCTACAACAAGTAAACAACTCACATGAATCGGTTGCAAGGACTGTGAGCTGGTATCGCTTAGTCGCTTCGAAGTCGAGCGCCTCTCGAAGACACAACGTTCCACTGACGTCGTCGACAGTGAAAACCGTTTGAAGTCCTTTCAGCGAGTATCGAAGTGTGGGACCACCACAGTCACTCTTCGAGGCTTTCACCTGGAATTTCGCAGTTATTGCTGCTTTATGATTGAGCATTGACGAAATTTGAGCCAATTCAAGCGGGTGAGGGACGATAAGAAGAAACTGGATTCTGTAGACGAAGAGGAGACAAGGGGAGGTGGCAGATCTCAAATTGCCGTGTGACTGAGGAGCAGTTTCGAGACGGATTCAAAGATTGACAAATGGCATTGGCGCATGTTGGCGTCAAGAAGACTGTCACGTTCCCTTCTGCTACCATATTTTCTCAAGTTTTTGCTTGATCCCCTATTACAAGCATGGGAGTCGTCACCCTCGGTCGCTTTGCTTGAAAACTGTGCAAAGCACGGGCGGTGGCGATTTCGATACTTGGCTATCGAACTGCTTCCCATTCTCGAGCGATGCTCCGGAGGTCTATGCAAGCTCATTTTATCCTTGCGCTTGACTGGAAAAGTGAGTTCGCGTGGACCTTTTGCACATTGCCGTTCTATAATTTCCTGATTCGTGCGGGTTAGTTCGTGTAGTGGTAATACAATAGAAACTCTCAACAACAGAACATAAAGGAAAAAGGAGGCCCAACAGCAAAGAAGAAGTCTTAGTTCGGTTCAAACTAGTCAAACAGGCACAAAAGATTTAAAAAGCGCTGAGTTTGCCGACACTAATTGGAGAATTCGGCTGCCAATCCAAATCCCTCAAATCTGAATCCGCCGACCTGTTGGTAATCTCTGCGAGATTTCCTCTTATGCTCAAGTGTGGCATCTTCGTCTTGTTTACCGTCTGACCGTGCGAGGGTGTGCATTTGCATAATTACCTCCTGGCCTCCGCGGTCACCCTCGCCGCACCCACTTCGGACACTCTTGGCCCCGTCTTCGACCTTCTCCTTCATCTGTGAGAATGTCACCGGTCTCACAACGAAATCCAAAGCTTCAAAAGCTACAATAACGAGTTGTGCTCTCATCAAAACCCATTGGACTCGAGATCGCACCCTGAACTTTGAGACTCGTGCCTCGTCAGCGCTTTTTCCCTCGCGACGAGCGATGCCTAACCCAATCCGGAAACCCGGGGCCGCTTACTCCGACAAAAAAGGGCAATACGCAGGTTCCGAGGAGGGCCGCCGCGGCTAAAATAGCCCGGAGAGGAGACTTCTAAGCAGCTTTCGTCTCAGCCCCGCGCCGTGAAGCGTCGACGCAATCGGAGAGACGTCGTGGGTCGTCGCCCGCTCTGCTTTGACGTCAGAAAACTCGACTCGAAGACGTTTCACACACAGATTTCTCTGCAGAGAAATACATTTCGTCGTGTCGTTTTCATTTTCTTCACTCGGTTCGTGTCCTCGGGACTCTCCTTGGCGTTCCAGAGCCTTCACCCTCTACAGTCTGCCTGCTTCCGTTGCTCCCAAACTTTACGAACTGTCTGCTTATATATGATAGAAGTATTCGTCACGTACTTCTACCAGTCGGTCCCTTGAAGAGAACGTGGAGGGTGGCAGCGTGATGGGCATTCCTTTTGGCGGATTTTCCTTCTCTTCCCATCTCATTCCCTTCATTCTCTGAGAGAGAGGTGGCAAGGTCAAGAGACGCCGCTGTCGCTCCTTTGTGATGGACAAAAGGGATGGAGGACCGGGTGCGCCAAGGATGTGCCTTGGGAAGAATTCCCATAATTCTCCATTCTCTATACAAAAACAAAGACAAAAAACGATTGTCTAAAAATTGACTCCAATAACTTCCTTTATCTAAAGCCGAAAACATCGAAAAGAACGGGAAAGAATGAAAAAAATTAAAAACACGATTCGGTCGCGCGTCGCGGTCGCAGTCGCGCGTCGCGGTCGCGCGAA
>JAQIXL010000813.1:0-24507 GCA_034700245.1 Poikilolaimus oxycercus
TTTGAAACTCAAAAGCGCGGATTACGGTAGATTTTCGCACTTTTGCAATTTTCTGAGAGCGCCATCGTTTTCTACGTGAAAAGTTACTCTAGAACACATACTCAACTCAAAAACTCAAAAATCGCATGTGCCAAGGATCTTTTGGGCATTCTCGATTCTCTCAAATAATGTCTTTTAAGGTGACAAAGCTGTTGTTGTCGATTCGAGAAGACGCAGGACTCCGTCGTTGTTCAAGTCTGCTTCAAGTGGAATCGCGGGTCTCTCATATTCGACACTCCAACTACTCGGTCCTTCACTACATCGGCATGAATCTCCAAGACGCGCTCAATTCACGAAGCGCACTTGGCAACGCTCGAAAATTCACCGTAAGTGTTTATCAGGAAATCGAAGTTGAATCTTTGCAGCTTGTCGCCGATTGGAAGTCTTTCAAGGAACACTTGCTGCCTCCCTTGTCACCACCAGAAAAAGAGAAAGTACTCAAATGCGTGAGTCAAGAGATTGTTGAAGAAAGAAGTCGGTGTTAGAAGGGAAGTTTGAGTCGTCACTGGCTCTTCTTCGATCTACTTGTGGGGATTGAGTACGCAAAGACCTTCGACTTCTTTCAAGAACTCAACGCAATGGATAAGGTGAAGATTAAGACTGCGCAACAATCTCTTGCAGTTAATTCTTCTGCGACATTCTCTTTTGACTTGCACGGACTTTTTGGAAATCTTCGATTCAACTCTGAGGAAGAAGTCCGATGCCCTTGAGATGCCCGATGGCACACCGATGCTTCCAAGAATGAACGCCTTGTGAGTGGTTGAACATTTCAAATTTATTTTCGGCCTCAGTCACGCTGGAGCACAGAAAGTGGCATTGGCTTTGCAAGAACTTGGTATCTGTCCCATGCTCCGACTGCAGCCAACCGAGACTGAATACGTTCTCCTAAAGGCGATTATGCTCTGCGATGGAGGTACACAGCTTTTTCCTTCCATGCAGCATCTCTGTCTTCAGTCGGCCCCGACCTCAGTGATAAAGGGAAGTTTACCGTTTTAAAAGAACGCTCCGCCTATGCTGAGGCTCTGCTTGATCATTGCCGGAACATGCATGGCGCAGCAGCTGGGATGCGACGGTAAGATTCAACTCTTTGAAGCACGTTTTAACAAACGACATGAATGAGCAAGCTCAGAAACTTCTTTCAGATACGCCGAGTTGTTGGGTGTCGTTGATCTCTTCATTCGTCTGACAAGTCGTCATAAGCAATGCCATCTCCTAGTCAAGGTGATTTCATGCCCACCTCGACTCTCGCTTTGCAGATGATCCGCGAGTTCCAAATGAAAAAGCGACGCTGTCCACCACTCCCAATCATGGACGAAATTATGGATTCTTAATGAATTTTTCTTGAAATCTTATTGCCTCTCTCTAATGTTCTCCATATTGGACCTCTGACATTCTATGCTTTATTCGACAGATCTTTCATTTTCATGAGTACATTGATCCTCCAAAGCGATAAAGAGTTGACGGCTAGATCTTCAGAACCAAATGCAAAGGCTGGCCTTTTTCAATACTTCGATTCGGCTTCGAGTGTTTTTGAAAAACCGATTCGCAGGGTCAGAATGTGCGGGTCGCCGATGCCACTTGTAGTCCGAGTGTGTCCACTTTCTAGTCTCTTCTGTGTCATGCTCCGTCATCCACAGCGATAGCCGTTTATGCGCTTTTAGTACCTTTCTGTCTGCACGCTGTGTCTATTATTGGGAAGGCGTTGGTCCTGATGCCAGACCTTCTCGAGTTGGCCTTTGTAATCTGTTTTGGTCATAATCTAGCAGGCCGTCTTCCTGAACCGCCTTGCCAAACCAGACAGGGACCATTGTTGACACTTGCGGTCTATTCATGTACGGAAAACTTCTCTGGCCTTGCTTTTATTGTCTGAAAGAACACAACGGGGGACTAAACTATACCTTACATCTTTCGATCGACTTTCTCTCAAACGCTCTCTTTGATCTTTCGAGAGAACATTCTCATAGCTAGAATTCAACAGAAGGAAGTAATCATCTCTAGGAAACCCGCGTGTCTTCAGTTCCCATGGCGACTTACACACGCATTGGGGGCTCGTTTGCTCTTCGATAGATAGATCGGGGACGAATTCACGACTTGTTTCGCCTCTCTTCCTCGTCTACGCCCCTCGGTGTTGTCTGCAAGTGCGCTTGAAGATCGGGACAGCCTCCTCGCAATGAGGGACCGGCCATTATTGTGACCAGATGGGTCAAAGCAAAGAGAACCCCCATCTGCAGGTACACACAAGAGCCGTCGCCCGCTTGGCTTGCCCTCGTGTTTTGCTCGTCTTCTCTCCCTAACAAGCCTTTGGCCTCCAAATTTCCTTTTATTCTCAGTTCATTGTCTTCTCTTCGAGAGAGAGAACATGAACAAAAGCTGGAAAGCTTCCAAGCTCATTGACCCCAAGAGTGCACGAGTTTTACTCTTACTTCCCCAGTGGTTTGACAAACAATACTTTTCCTCCCTTTTCGCAAACATCTAAAAGATGCTCGGAGCACTAAAGTTCGGATGACGCACGTGCGTCATAGAATGATATCACAAGCTGTTTGCTTTCTTGATCGATCGACAAGAGAGGCTTTTGAGCGTATTTTGATGCTTCGAAAAGCAATCAGGGAAGAGTTGTATAACGAGTCCGGGTCGGAGGAAACTCGGCACCTGGCGAAAGCGTCCGTCAACTGTATAGCACCCAGAGGCCGAAGGAGCAGGGGTCTCTGGTCTTGTTTGATCAGAAGCAACGGACGCACGTGGTTCGCCCTGATAGCACTACATACATTCCAGCTTCTAGAGGGCAGGCAAATTGTCGTGATTGGAATTAGTCCTTGAGCCTTTTCGGCATCAGTCTTCTTTCGAAATTCTCTCATGTCGAACAAGGTCGTGAACCTTTTCATAGTGACCCATTCTGGGCTACGCGCCAGTCATATTGTCCTCCCGCATTAAAGAACCAGACGGAGACCATGTTGACATGTTGCGGACCTCGTGCAGTATAAATGATTTTGGTCGTTTTACGAAAGTCAGGGATCGTCCAAAAATTCATTACAGAACACATAAACAGTTGCAAAGTTTGAAAATTGGCAGGGCTTTCTAAACATGTCTTTTTTCCGCATCGTTAAGGTGGAGTTAGGGAAAACTCTTGAAAGATGGCCTGGTCACCAAAGCCTACTGATCATGAGCAATTCCCAAAGGTCTACGTGATGGTGAGACCTGAGTGGTTCATGAGCTGCTGCTCTCTGATAAGACTTTCATTCTGCTCTCGATCTTTTCGCGTTCTCTTTTTGAAATCTCCACGTTCGTTCTCCTCGTTTTTTTCATGGAAAGTCCCTCGCGATCAGTGTTTGAACGAGGCGAAAGACTTCAGTTCACGTTTCACTCTGTCGGAGACAAATTCAGTCTTTGCTTTTTATTGACAGTTGATATTGCCTACAGTCATGCTGGCGCTCCAGGTGATAGCGACCGATCGTGAGTGCTTGCCGAGTGCTTTAGAAACGGAGACAAGCAGAACAAAGAGGAGAAAAGAGGAGGTATTCCTTGCTAACGCTAAGCTTTTTTCGTGTTTTGAAGGCTTCAGTGAGAATCTTTAGCAGGCGCTGCTGATGCACAACTGACAGTTGAACCACGTTTAAAAACTTCCCTTCTCACTGCCCGATTCGACAAATTTGTTGCTCTTCCGTTGATATTCCGTAGACTTATCACTGTCTCTAACGACTACACGCCTGGCGGCTCGTTTTGCACTTGGAGAGATCGGGGACGAATTCGCGACGTGTTTTGCTCCTCCTCCTCTTCACCTGCCGCGTTGTCAAGCGCGCGTGGAGGGTGGGCGATGGAGAAGAGAGAAGAGAGAGTTGCCAGAATATTCGTGAGAGCCAGAGATGCAGACAAAGAAGGTCTCTTTCTCCCTACTTCCTTTGCACTTTCACATCTTTTGTTGTTCTCTGTGTCGTAATAAGCTGCAAAGTCGTTTTTGCCTTCAACGAGGCGTTGCAACATAAACATTTGAGCTTCACTTGTCTGGATAGATTTTTCAGGTCGATTGCCAAAATTTCACTCTCCACCGATGACGAACGCCTTCCAGCCTCTTCTATCTGCAGTTCTACAACAGAAATGTCAACTGCTTGCAAGAAAATAGTTCGAATCGGGCCTCAGGTCAGTCTCGCAATAATTTACCGATCAAAAACACTTTAGACCCAACTTTTTGCCAACATGGAGATTAGAACAATAGTAATGCAATTACTTTCAGATCTGCGTGGTCTGTCACGGTCTAGCCAAGGGGTATCATTACGATGTGATTTCTTGCAACGGCTGTCGCTCGTTTTTTAGACGCACGATCATCGACCAACGCAGTTATAAATGCAAGAAGAACACACGCTGCAAACTCATCAAAGGCAATTGTTTCTTTGACGTTCTAAGAGTTACACTCTTCAGGCAGCCACTGGCGATGTCGAGCGTGTCGTTTTGATGCCTGTGTTGCAGCAGGAATGAATCCATTGGGTGAGAATTTCAGCACCTTGCTATTTCCATTGAAATAAGTTGAAAAGCTCGCTTCAGCGATTGAAAGCAGTATCATCGCGGCTGACAATCCTGTGGTTATCGAGATTTCAAAGCGACTAAGCGATGGACTTGTAGACGAAAAGGTTAGTGGCACTTAGATGCTTAGGAGAATTTCCCAGCTTCCGACAACCATATTCACGGTCGTCGAGACAAGATTCAAGCGTTGCGCCGAGCTATCTGATGTGGAGACTCGCATCACGCATATTCGACGCTCCACTTTCAGCGTAAAAAGCCGAAAATTATCGGGTTTTCGCGAATTGATTGAAGGCCATTCGGTCCTTGGAGTTTTTGATACGTACAAGGTTTCTTGGAATTCTCTTTCAAGCAAACAAACTTGTTCAGATAGTCACTGATTGGGATGTCTTTCCTGCTTTCGAGCCGCCTCGTGAAGAGTCCGACATTGCAGATCATCACAAACGAATTGAAGAACTCGAGAAACAGGTAGAGCTCCAAATTATGCAAGGAAAGTTCCTTAGGGCCGCGATCCAACGAGAAGACAATGGTTTTTCTTCGATCTTATTGTCGGAATTGAGTACGCGAAGACGTTTCATTTCTTTCGTTGTCTAACAGATTCGGACAAGGTCTGGAGTCGTTTGCAGAAATTGAAATTTTTCAGATTGCCTTGTTGAAATCCTCCACAATCATGTGCGTAACGCTGACCCATGGCTTCGACTCTCTCAGGAAGCACTCCGAGAACTTGGAGATGCCTGACGGAACATGCGTACTTCAACGTCATAAACACAGGTTGAGCCTTCAAACTTTCAATGAACAGGTGTTTCTGTGCAGAATGCTTCATCCAATGAGGGATATGCTTATAAATTTATGCATGACACCTTTGATTCGATTGAAGTTGACAGAAACTGAATATGTCCTTTTAAAGGCGCTCATCCTCTGTGATCCTGGTTTGTATTTCAGTTGAGATAAGGGAAGTTTTTGTCTAGATTGCGCAGGTTTGAGTGGTGAAGGAAGAGAATTGATTCGCAAGGAACGCGACTGTTTTGCTCAAGCTCTTCTTGAAGAATGCCTTCGGTCTTGTGGAAGTGCTTACGGAGCGACGAGATTTGGAGATATTATTGCGCTTGTCGAGTGCTTCCTTCGGCTGGCGAATCAACAAAAGCAGTGGCATCTATTTTTCAAGGTCTCCGTTTTCGAAATATTTTATGTATTGTATTTACTTTAGGCGAGTCACCATGACAAATTCAAGGCCAAACTAATTCCTCATATTCCACTTATGGATGATGTTTTCGACTAGCTTCATTTCTTAGACTTCAAGTTTAGCAACGAAGTTGACTCTTTTAGCCACAGTCTGATGTTTCACTCAATTTTTCCTCTTACTGGTCTCATGATCAATGTGATTGTTTCGTTCACCTCAGGATTTAATTCTGCTTTGGAGAGTTAAAGGGTTATTTCGGTTAATAAATTATTCACTTGACTGTTTTCAAGCATGCAACCTGTTGTTGGCAGTGGTAATATCGAGAAGCTCAGGAGATGTCACATTGCCCCGCCCAACTCGTCCTGCTTGGCACTTCTCAAACTTTGCGCTTTCAAACACTTTAGCAACTCTTCGCCCTCTCACCCTTCGGCAAACATCTAAAAGCGTTTGCACATGGCGATAAAAATCCTGAGGAAGACGCACATGCGTCACCATGATATCACCGCTTACCGGGTCAGCTCGCTCTTTGCGCGTATTTTGATGCGGCCACGAGCAATTATCAGCAAAAGCTGTATAACGAATCCGGGTCGGCAGGGAAAGTGGAGTGCCTGGCGTAAGCGTCGACCAAAGAGCGTCACGCGCCTCGTTTTCCTGGTGTCACAAGTTTTCTGACCGCCTCGTCATAAACCAGAATCGCCTCTTCCCTCTTCCACTTCAACTTGCGTCGGTCTCATACAAGTGTTTCCCCCCCTGTCGACTCCTAATATAGACTGAGACTATTGAATTGATCAGAAGAATTTTTCCTTGAAATCTTGAAACGTTCTTGAAATGCTTTCCTTTATGGTTTGCTTTGTTTCGTATTATTGGGCCTTACTAAAGTCTCACAAAGGTGACTGACGAGTGAATAGTTGTTACTCACTATCAGTCACGCTTCTTCAAAGCAAGGACTGTGCCCAGCTTCGTACTTGTAGCCTTTCCACGTACTTGTAGCGTTTTTGTGTCGAGTTCTGCTGTGCAGCCTGGTGATGCGGCGCCCACATTGCGTTGCCCCCCGACGACCTCTACGATAAGCCTTCAGCGCTGACGCACTTTTCTCCATTTTCTTCTCGCCGTGGACTCCCGGTTAAGGGTCCAACGTGTATTCTGAGGCTGCCTGATAGCGATGAGACCATTTTGTGAGCTTTTCCGAGTCTAGCAACTAGCCGACGCTCAGCTTCCAAAATATAAAACCTTATTCGTGTCCCTTTCGAGAATGATCGCAAGATGTTTGACTCTGTATGATCAGGCACGACAGGTAATCCCCCATTTCTGGTGATAAGAGAGTCGTTGTGCAGTTTTCATAGGGCAAACATCAAATTTCACTTTTCGAGACCTCCATTCGTAGCTCTTGCTGCATGGAGAGAATATTTCAAGTTTCCGTGCATAACATTGCGAAAGAGACTGGCCTTTTATAGCATCCTCGTCTGGGCTACAAGGCCGTATTTCTGCACCCGCATTAAAAAATCAAACTGCGACCATGTTGACTCGTTCGCTTTACGACGTTTCAAGCACCCAGTATTAGAGACTTTACGAAAGTCAAGGAACGCTCTAAAATTCAAGAAGTGCACGTTTTAGGTCTCTGATAGAAGTTTTCACTTTGTCCGAATTTGTCAGCATTTATCAAGGCGCAGAGATTGTTCTTTCGCACTCTGGCTGCCCGTCTCTGCTACTTATCGCCAGTAGCGCCGTCCAGGTGCATGTCGTCTCCCCTTTCCATATCCTTCTTGTCCTTCGTACTATGCCATCGATCCCGTGCTCAATTGTAGGCTCAGCGGCCTTCATCGCGGCTTAAATCGCTTTAATCTTCCCTGAAACATGCGGTTCAGGGCCGGTCTTCATGGCGCTGATCGAGGATATGGACGACGAGGACGTGAAGCCCTCGAAGAAAGACCTCAAGCCTCGGCGAGTCGCTCCTGATGTGAGTTTTCTTCGCATTTATTGTAACGACTATTGACGAAAAGAAATCTCTACGTTCTTTTTTAGCAATGCGCTATTTGTTTCGCCCCTGCAAGAGGCTTCCACTACGACGCAATAGCCTGCAACGGCTGCCGCTCCTTCTTCCGCCGAGTCGTACTTTCACAGCGGAACTATTCTTGTAGACAGACGAATAACTGCAAGGTCGACAATGGTAACCCGCGATGATCGATTAAATGAATGCATTCAGGTTCACGCTGGCGATGTCGTGCCTGTCGCTACAAAGCGTGCATCGAGGCTGGCATGAAGGCTGAAGCGATCGAATTTGAGAAATCGCCTACTGGCACTCCACCAAAGCTAGAATTAATTCGAAGACGAACGCAGTCCAGCGACCCGGATGAACCGACCACATCCAAGGTGACCAAAGCACTTCAAGTCGGGACGGTTTCAGATATTTCGTCCAATAGAAGTTGTGGAGAATCGAACGGCTCGTCACTGTGCCGGCCTTTTGCTCATCGAGTCACGAGTGGCGCATATCCGGAATTCCAACTTCTCCATCAAAGAATATTTGAGCTCCGAATTGAAAGAAATTCTTTGTCGTCGTACGGTTCTTGGCAAAACAGCTCGCTACGAGGTTTTGCTTATAAGTACAAGATGGCGACTTTCCTAGTTAGTGACGGATTGGGAGTTGTATCCAACATTTCCTCCAGCCCTCATGAAACCCGACTTCACGAAACCCGACCACACAGCATTTAGCAAGTGGTTCGAGGAAATCGAAAAATCGGTAAGTTCTTTCCTCATATCGCTTGGACACTTTCAACACTTTCAGGGCAAAGATCCGTTGCGGAGGCATTGGTTCTTCTTTGACTTGATTGTAGCACTAGAGTACACGAAGACCTTTGATTTCTTTCAAGACCTCAGCATTTTAGACAAGGTAGTTTTTGGGTTGCGAATCCATGTCTCGTTCAGTTTGCTCTTCTCCGCCATGCAACACTGACCTGTTGTAATTTCACGCAGGCTTTTGGTTCATTTCAAAAACAGTCCGATGCTCTGGAGATGCCAGACGGCACGGCAATGCTCACAAAGTTTCTTGAAAAGTCCGTATTTCGTCTTTTTTTGGCATTCCTAGAAGCCCTGGTTTGAAGTTCATAACGACAATCGCCGAAACTGTGAAGGATCTCGAAATCGGACCGATGCTGCGGGCTAGACCAACACTCGCCGAATATGTCCTACTCAAGGCGATTATGTTTTGCGATCCTGGTATGGCCTTTGACAAGAAAGTAACACTTCCTCAGCTTGTTCGGACCTTAGCGCAACCGGTCAAGTGTTGGTGTCAGATGAGCGTGCAAAATTCGCCTCTGCTTTACTTGAGCACTGCCAGTTGCAGGCCGATAGTAAAGCTATTGGTGCTGCAAGGTTTGGTCGAATTTCGAAAAAAAACATTTTAGATACGCTGAACTCCTCGGTCTCGTGGATGCTTTTGTTCAGCTCACGGGCAAGCAGAAGCAGATACATGTTCTCATGAGGGTTAGATTTTTTTTTTCTTAAAATATCCAATTGTCAGGCAAGTTTCCAAAAATTTATCGATGAAGCGTCGGTGAAAAAGACTAGCAAGTTAATCGATGAAATTATGGACTAAATTTTAAGGGACGATCATCACTTGGTACAAATTCAAAAGACTGCCGCTGTTTGATTGTGAGAATAAAGCTTCTTTGCACGCTCATGTAACCGTTGTGTCTAAGAAAATATTCTTTGATGATCAGTCATAGCTTACAGCCCACAAGGCCTTCGTGCCGCACAGGCTGCACTCGTAGTGCAGAACCTCCCACTTTCTGATAAGGTCTTCTTTCTCATTGCCATTTCTTCTGCTGCTGGCTCCCAGTCATTCACTTTCGCTCTTCCTAATTGCTTCTCGGAATATCCTTCCTTGCTTAGTGGAACCAATTGAGGCGATACTTCATCAGCTTGCACTTCCCAAGATCAGGAACGAATTCAGCCTTATTTGGTCTCAATCGACCGTTGGTGTTGTCGGCGGCTGCAAGGGGGCGCGTCGCCGACGCCTGGAGGCCGAGGCAGGCCGCCGCGCGTGCCGAATGTTAATAGAAACGAGACGGGCAGAGGGAGAGAAGAGAGACTTTCTCTCCTTCTCCTTCCCTTCTCCCCCTCCCTTCCTCTTCCGACTGCTCTTCCCCGACTTTCCCAATCGATTTCCTGCTCACGGTTTTTTTGATAACGCGACGAAAGTGATTTATGTTTTCTGACATCTGGTTTGGGGTGTCGACAAGGTCTATTGTGCTCTGATTTGAGGAAGTTTGTGGAAGTTCTTTTTGAATTCCTTGGTCAGTTGACTTTCATTTCGACATTTAAACGCGTGCCTTTTGCTGTCTTGCTCTTTGTCTCGTACGTTTCAAAGACTTCCTCTCTAGTCTCTATACTCTTTGCGAACACTATTGTGGGAAATTCGTCTGGTGATAGAGATGAATGGTCTTCCGTTTTAGCAGAACAGAAAGACTCTTCTTGTCGACTTATTTCGATGTCGTCGCTTTCGAAATTGAATTTGTTCAACATTTGCGATAATCGGATGGTCTTCAATCTGCTTGCAAAAGGATAATTCATGATTCACACGAGCCAATTGAAAACATTTTCCATTCTCTCTTCCTCTTCCTCCTCCGCGTTGCGTAGAAGAATTCTCGAAAGTGCTACGGCGACGGCTGATACGGCGACGGTCGTTGTTATTGAACAAACCGGCGCTCGCCCCGTCTCTCTTCTCTGTAGGCCGAAACGGAACTGCACGAAACGAGACGGCCTTGGTCCTAACATGTGTTCTCTGAAATTTGAACTTCTGGTTGCCAGGCACGCCACGTTATCAGAAACTTTTTTCCACTAACGTACGGGTGCCGACGATACTGTTTGAATAAGCATCAAACAGGCCAAATGTGGATATCAAAACATGATTCGATGCTGCTTGCTTCTGCTTTTTTTTGCACACCAACGAAACGTTAACCCTTAAAATTAACGTTCACATTTACAGTCTCGTTCTTCGAAGAATCATGCCTACTGACCAGCACAACTCTCTCATGTGTAGCCTCCACTCGTTGGTCCGCGAACTTCCTTCCCCCTCCCCCATCTTCTCTCTCTCCCAACTCAGTTTCAAGCATGACGCATTTGGCGCTGCTCTCCCCTCGCGTGCGTGTATTTGCGCGTCGGCATTCGGCCGATTTCACGGCGGCGTGCAGCGGCTGCCCATAAAATCGCGTTGAGTTTCGCTCAGTCCTCATACGCGAGCCTCGCGCTGAGTCATGGCTACGGCGGCGCTGATCCGTCCGAATTTTATTGTCCAGCCTCAGATGGTCGAAATCCTTCTCGTCGATGCTGAAGACTGCTCTTCATTCTCTTCCCCTTCCACGTCAAGAGAAGATTCTCTTGAGAAGGAGAAAGAGAAAGTGCGCATACCTCCTCAGGTCAGTTTCTTCCCCCTTTTTCTTTGTTTCAAGCGTGATGAAACAATGAGAAGGTCTTCTTTAGATGTGCGTGGTGTGCCTGGGACCGGCGAAGGGACATCATTATGACGTCGCCTCGTGCAACGGCTGCCGGTCTTTCTTTCGACGAACACTCGTTGATCAGCGGACTTACAAGTGCAAGAAGAGCAGAAAATGCGAACTGGTCAAAGGTGCCCATACTTCTTGCGAAGTTCATTTCCTTCAGGACATTGGCGATGTCGAGCCTGCCGCTTCCAAGCCTGTGTCGATGTCGGTATGAATCCTTTGGGTGGGTTGCCTTCTTTGAAACGAACTTGGTATTTCAGCTATAGAAAGCGAAAGCTTGACGGAAAACCCGATGGTCAAAGAGCTGTCAAAACGAAGAATTCAAGAGGAGAGCCTTGAGATTCCGGATGTCAAGGTGAGTTTTGAATCCGTTTCACAGCAGACTGTTTTCAATCTTATTCCGAATCGTTGATTGTGGTCGTTGACGGAATCTTTGGCTATTGCAGACTGTTCGCCCCATTATCGCCTGTCCCGATGAAGAACTTTCAAGACGCTTCGGAGCTCTGCTTTTGGTTGAATCGAAAGTGAACTTCCTGAGAAGATCGACTTTCACGATCAAGGACCAGGTGGTGGAACATCTTCAAAGCGCGCTCAAGCGGCATTCAGCTCTCGGAAAGGTCGACAAATTCGAAGTGAGCTTTTTATTTTGCTGGGGCTTTAGAAGCAGGTAACTCAGGATGAAACACTTTCACTCTAAAATATCTCTTTGAAACACTTTCGATTTCCTCAAATCTTCTCACAAAAGAATTCTTTGCAGATTGTCACCAACTGGGAGATGTTTCCTGGAAAGCCGAAGCAACGCAATCCGGGCATGAGAATGGATTGGTACGCTTTTGAACTTTTTCAATAACGTATTTTTAAGGTTTGTGGAGGCGAATAAGTTCCTGGATTTCTCCCGACGAAACTGGCTCTTCTTTGATTTGGTCGTGGCTATGGAATATGCCAAGACCTTCGACTTCTTCCATAAGCTCAATGATGACGATAAGGTTCGCTATGTTTTATGCAAGCCTCGTATACTCGGCAAAGTTTTTCAAACAATTTCGGAGACGTTTATTCCTCAAACAAAAATGTGAATCCTCTAACAAGAACTTTTGCAGAAAGCTCTTCTCCGTGGAGTTGGCCTCCTCTGCGCCAATGTGACACAGGTCTTCGACTCCTTCGCCAATGCTAGCGACAAGATTGTCATGCCCGACGGGGACAAGATTGTGAAGACTCTCAGAGAGTAAGTTGCGCCCCGTCTCAGATCGAGGCCTTCTAGAAACGACTATTTTGCTCTTAGGCGTGGCCCCGTTATTGCGGAACGCTTGGAAAATCTTGGTCTCTTCCCTATTCTTCGACTTCGACCAACAACTTCAGAATACGTCTTGCTCAAAGCCATCATGTTGTGCCATGCAGGTGTGTTTCTGAAAGGAGAAAAACTAATACGGCTAAACTCGACCTAATGCTAGGTTCTTTCCGTTTACCGCAAAGCCTCTGAGCTTGCTACTACATCCCTCCCACTTGTAGCGTGCCCTGACTTGAGTGATGAGGGTCGTGAGCTAGTGCAGAAGGAGCAGAACGAATACGGCAAGGCTCTTCTCGAGTACTGTAGGCGAGAGTATGGAGACGCAGCTGGAGCGCTTCGTTTCGCCAACATCATCAATGTTGTCGATGGCTTTGTTCGTCTCGCGCAGTGTCACAAGGAGTGGCATGTCCTCTTCAAGGTGAACCATCTCTCGATATGTTTCAACTTTCACTCACAATCAGGCAATGCACAGCGCTGATGAAAGGGCTCGTTTCATTCCAAAACACACTCTCATCGACGACCTCATGGACTAGTTTTCTACAACGCATCAAATCATTCTCCTCCACCTCGTCTTTCATGCCCTTCATCTAGCAGCTTCCACTAGCTCTCAAAACTTGTAAAGCAATAAATACCTCCATAATAAAGCTTTCGGGTCTCTTCCTCAACCTTGGAAGCAAACAGAGTTTCAACTATAAATCGCCCTGCACCAACTAGAACGTCCGCAAGACAATTTGTCCCCGAAAGAAGTAAAAAGAGTTCATCGTCGTTGGAACGACAAGCAAGTGCAGACGTCCGCGAGTCCCTCGGGGATCCCCGAAGAGAAGAAGACAAATGTTGGTAAGACGCGTGGTTGAGGATCCACACAGTGGCCAAGTGTTCAATTTGGCTAGAAGGGAAATCTGTCTCGTGACCCGAACCCTTTTGAAGTGTGTTTCATTCCCGAATTGATAGCTGCAAAAGAGATTCGTCTTTGACGGAAGCAAAAAGGAACTTTTTTTTAAACAAATCGCGTCATTCGCCACAGGAACGTCGTTATTTCAGCACCATGCCTGAGGTCACCATTCTGAAACTCATCCATCAGCTCATCCAGATACCACTTCTTCGACCCAGTCATCGTTGGCATCACCTTGGCTGATTCTTTGAATTGTGCTGAAACTCACGCAAACAAATTCTATCCTCAAAGAAGTGGCGCATCGAAAATCTCGCACTCGAAGTCCAGAAATGGGCAGGCGGAGGCGTTCCCATCTCGACGCGTCTCCCGTCGACCGAGTCGCTCGCCGTCCACTGAGAGTCGACAGATGTTGCTCCCCGGGGAGAGGAGAGGGCCGGAAAAGGCCCGAGCCCTCAGTCTCCGCGCTTCGCCCGTTTACCCGCGTCGTCCTTACTCGCGCCGAAAACAGCCGTGGGAAACGAGGCAGAGGGGCTTTTGGTCGTCGGTCGAAGTCCTTTAGCCCTTGAAAGATTGTATTTTGCTGTGAGATTCATCCGACTTAGATGGGCAGTCATTTCTTGTGGTTTCAATCCGCAGAGTTGAGGATGGCGGAAATTGTTAGGATTGTGATTTACAGTTGATTTGCCAGTGTTTTGCTATGTTTCACCATTAAAGATTTTGAGCACGATTTGACTTTTCATTAGTGCGCGCGAGCGGAACATCAAACACAAAGAATGCATTTCTGATTGTTTTCAATGACTCTCTCAAGCGACATGCTTGAGTATACTGCGTTTACCATTTTCTCTCGGAAACAACAAACTACACGCGTTTCCTCTTGCAATTCCCGCCGTTTCCAAAAGATCTTCTCCGAGGCGATCCATCTTGTGACGTGTTTCCTTCGACGTCTCCTCCTCCCTCCCCCGTCAGAGGCTGCTCCACGCAATTTTCCACGTAGAGCTGCACGCGCGAGGGTCGCGCAGTAAAATGGCGTCTTTGAAGTCGCTCCTCGCTTGACTCGCCCACCGGGATTAGAGGCCAACGCCTGGGCTTTGGCTGAGAGCGCCGCGTCCTGCTCTTCCTTCTTCGTCTCCGAAGCTGCTACACTCGCCTGTCCCACCTCTATTTTGGCGTCCTGGGGGCGAGCTATTGTTCAGGCTTTCCAGAAGTCATTTTTCGTTTTCCAGAAGTCATTTTTCGTTCATTTTATGAAAAAATCTGTCGGACGAGACCCCATCATACTGCGCTATAAACTCTTTTTCTCATTCATCTTTTCTTGGAAACGCACGCACTTGCCCATTTGAGAAAAAAATCTGAAACATTCTCAAGGCTCGAGGACGAATCGTCTTGAATTGCATCCGAGGCAATTTTATCTATCTCATGAATCTTATTCCTCAAGAATCCCCATTTCCTGCTAGCCCCCTTGGCTGTCAGCCTTGATCCATCATGACGTCTTCGGAACGCCAAAGACCCTCT
Source organism: Poikilolaimus oxycercus (assembly GCA_034700245.1). Lineage (NCBI taxonomy): Eukaryota > Metazoa > Nematoda > Chromadorea > Rhabditida > Rhabditidae > Poikilolaimus > Poikilolaimus oxycercus. The sequence goes on from JAQIXL010000813.1 coordinate 14,919, forward strand.
CGGTAAAGATTCCAAAAACCACAAATTTCGATTGGAACCAAGCCACGTCGTGAGTAAGAAGCTTCGTCTTCTCTCTGCTTTGCTTCAGCTTAGCGTTGTCCGTGTGGTGGAACAAAACGCCTCTCCGCGCATATTTAGGACGTCCGATTCTCATTGGGGAGACGCGCTTCTTCGCTTTTCTCTCTCTTGCTCTTCTTCTTCTTCTCGCTTGTTCTGGACGACAATCAATTCCCTTCATCCCACAGCCACCACTTCCCCTCGTCGACAGCAGACCTCCCAGACACGCTTCTTTATCGAGAAGTGATGTCACTTCCCACAAATCTCTAGTTTTTTCCCGTCTGTCTGCTAAGTTTCAGAGCGTGCATGTAAATGACGGTATATTAGAAATTCATTACTGGAACCGATTTTGGCGACGAACATTATGTATGCCTCCTCTCTACATTCCATCCCATTGGTTTTATTATCAGCCTAAATTAATTCATTTGTGATCAGACCAGTTTGTTGAAGTACTCGTACGCAGGCTTTTTTCAAATCAGTTTCGTTGCCTGTTAATCCTTAAAGATGAAATACGCTGGCAATGGCAGTGCGTCATCAATGACTTACCATTGACACAAAGAGCAATTTCAGGTGAAGGCAATGAAATACGGGTGAGAACTACATATGTAACAGCTGAACCTCCACCCGCTACTTTCGTTATCAAGCTGCTTGGTTAGCCCTTCTCGTCTTATTTCCTGGCAATATTTCTCATTTAGATGCGTCTCCAAGACAGTCTTCGACCAACGAGACGATCCCACACCATCCTTGCACTCTGAGTGATAGAGAGCCTCGCTGGTCTGTCCTCTCCACCGCCTCCGTCATCGCCGAGGAGCCCCCAGGAAGCCCCTTCGATAAGGCGACGCGATGAGTGAGTTCTCTCCGTTCTCTTTCTTGTTCCCGTTCTTTGCGGTCATTGAAGTCTTGTTCGAGAGTTGCTAATTGACACTTTCTTCTACGGCTTCTGGTCCATTCTTTTTTCCGTTCTGCGATAGCCATCAACTGAGATTTGTTCAGTCTCGATGATGATATTGTTGCGCAATGAAACGAAGAATATTTCTTGTCTTCGTCGTTCTAAAATTACGCCTCAAAATGCAATTAGCTTTTTAGACGTTTTGAGAACTCAAGATGCTCCAGAGAATATTGTGAAGCAATGCTCTTTTCCCCTGACGCCATGCGCTCGAAACTCAACTCTTTGACGTCATTTTCTTTTCTAATTTTGAACTTTCTCGGTCTAAAAGTCGGCGCGTTTTGATGCAAGCAGCTTCACACGCCGAGACGTCGTGAAACTTAATCGCTCCCGGGTTGCGCCTGAACACTGCGCCACTGGCCACTGGGCCGAGGAGGAGGGCCACGGGCTAATGGCTGCTATGCGAGTGTCAAACAGCACACGCATGTCTTCTTTTCCGAAGGCCACTCGTTGATTTTCTTCACAATCTTCCAATTTCTACTGAGTAGAATGTCCTGATATTGTCTGCTTGTGCTCCGGTCAGACAGCTTTGCCTCATCAGCAGCTTCTGCAGCGCGACGGAAAAGCGTGCGGCGATGAGTGCAAAGTGCGAGCGGCGTCATGCCCGCTGTCTGTCAACGAAGTCTCAGCGCGCGAAACGTTTTCGTTTCGTCCTAAAATTGGCGCCGGTTTCACGTTCTGGCGATTAGATCTCATCATCCGCTCCTTTCTTATTTTCTTCGGGTTCGCCTATTTTACCACACAATTTCAAATCGCTGCTAATGAGACGTCAAAATGAAGAGGAACGGACTGAAAATACTGCTTTCTTGTGACAGTCTCGAGACTTACCCACATAAATTGCTGACTGCGGCAAAATGCGGCTGTCACAAGAAAGCAGTATTTTCAGTCCGTTCCTCTTCATTTTGAAGACTCCAAGCGTGGCTGCCTTGGCACTCGCAGTCCCTTTTCCTTCAGTCACCACCGACCACCCCTCGGCCGTCCTCCTCCTCGGCACACGCGCGTCCGCCCGGTGAATGCAGTTATAACGCGCACGCTTTCGGACTTCCTCTCCTCCTTCTTCCCCTCGCCTCGGGTTCTCCCTCGTCTCTCTCGGCGAATTCTTCCTTCACAAGACGTTTCTAGCCTTCTTTCCTCTCCTTCCAGCTTTCACACCACTACCACCCAACGAGGCATAATCCCTTTGCCCTTGAAATTGTTGAAATCGGCTTTGCTTTCTTCTCCTTCTTCTTCTTGAGGAAAAAGCCCTTCTCACGTGGATAGACAATTCTGAAGAAGAAAGAAAGGAAAGACCAGCGGGCCCAAATCCCACGCCTTCTCCTTCCAGCGCGCTCCCCAGTCCCTCAACTTCGTCTTTGTCTTCTTCTATGCCGCTTTTGGAAAGTTGCTTTGGGACCTATTAGAAAGTCCAATTCCGTTCTTGAGAACGCCTTCCGCCAAAGTTCAAGTCATCAGACTTGCCGAATCGACGAGATTCGTTTCCGGCACGACATATTGCGTGCGCGAAGAGAACGCTATTTTGATGGAGGTAGATGCGGAGGTGGCTTTGGGATAGCCTTGTTTCCTGTTCTGTTTCAAATTCTTCGAATATTTCTTCACTTACCGGACTTGTCAATCCGCTCGAGAATCAGATGATTTGATTGTGAACAGTTCAGTTTCACTACGCTTCCTTCCTGTCGACTATCTTTTTGTTGTGCTGAAGCTGTCTCGGTTGGGTTCATTTGCCCCTTCTCACCACATCTCACTATAGTTCCCCCCCTTTCAAATTCCGAAAGAACTCTCTGGAGTTTGAATAATCCAAGTGGTGGCAGAGAGCGATCGCGATGGCATCGGACTCGTCTGGCCCCAAAGGTCTCCCCTCCTCCTCCCCTCTTCTCCCAGTGAAACCCCGGCTGCTCTTCGACCCCGTCAGCCAGGCAGATCGTCATACCCCACATTCCTCTCGTCGCTTTTTCTTCCTGGTTCTGAAAGCTTTGCTTGTTTTATTGTTCAAACCTTTCACCGAAGGAGAATAGCAATTCTTTCTTCTCTTTACAGCTGGTCTAACCTGTCTGAAACGCAAAAAGTCAAAAGGTCAAGTGGTGTCAGTCCCCGCTTCTTCCGGTCTCCTCTCACAGTGCAACCTCAACACACAGAAAGAAGAAGAAATGAAGAAGGAGCAGTGTTCGTCCTCCTTCTTCCCCTTCTTGCCTGCCTGGTCTCCACCGCTGGGGGCAGTGGCGGCGCGAAGACAAATCACGGCGGCCTCTCCTCCTCAATCCCCCCTGCCACTAGGCCGCCGCGCTTGTGCGTCCCCCTCCTCGAGGCAAGAGAAGAGAAGAGAGAACTCTTCCATTTCTCGGTCCTCCATTGCCCCTCTGCCAGCCCCCCTCGAGCCACCTGATCCGTCGAGAGGAGAGCCCCGAGAAGTGTTCGATTCGTAGGATTTTTTGTGCCATCTTCCTTGATGGGTTTCGGGCTTGAGACATGGGGATGAGAAGTTTATTCTGCTTTGATGGGAGACTGCGTCTGTGGGAAAGGAAAGTAGCCGAAGCAAAAGCGCGGAACAAACGAATTTGATTGTTTCTTTTGTATCTGTTTCATGCAAACATGAACACTTGGGGCTGTTTGAATTGTTGCTTCGGTTCCATCTGCTGCGTAATTATTTCCAAAGAATTTTCCGAGATCCTCTCGTCCGTCTCGACGACGTATCTCCTCTCTTCCTTGTCAAAGCATTCAATCAACTTCACACTCTTCTCGGCGTTCTCCGTCTTCGCATCATCACTTGTCCATCATTTCCTGTAAACAACTCAGCTGTAGTCATTTCAATCCTGGAGAAAGAAAATTCCTTCATGTTGCGGCCACTTGCCTACAATCGGAAACTCATCTTTACTCAAAACCGTCAAGGATCATCATTAGTGCCAGCTCGAAAATTGCGAAGACAATCTGAGCGCTGTGAAACGCATTTCTTTACACTCTCTCACATGCGATGAAGCAGGCGGTTGGCGGCAATTTGCCGTGATCTTGGTGGTGCGAAGTGAGAGATGGCTGCGACGGGGTGTGAGGGCCAGGAAAGCTCCATCACTTCTTTGTTTCAAGGTGGTAGTCACTTCCTGGTCCTTTTCTTCTCCTCATCGAAGCATCCATTGAGTACAAAGGCACTCTCTCTCAGTGAGAAGAAGGAGGCCGAGAGGGGTTCGAAGACGCATCTCAGCTGACATCTCCTCGCAGACACACTTGCCCTGCACTCGCAGCGTGTGCTGCTTGTTCCTCTTTCTCCCTCTCTCTTCATACACGCGTTGTTGTCGCGATTGCAATTCTTAGCAACTCGCATTTCCAAAATTGTTCCTTGAGAGTCGCGAGTTCGAATCTGTTTTGAAGAGATTGCATTTCCGCCGGCAACTGCTGAAATGAGTGCCTTTAGAATCTCTCGAAGGAAGACAGCAAAAACGAATGGTGCCAACAAATGGGCATTTTGATTGTTCATGCTGTGTTTCGGCACTCCCTAATTTTTGCACAGAGATAGGAACTTTCAATAGTAGGAATGTTTCGAGTCTTTTAACGATTAAATCGCAAGATTTTATTGCAATGACGCACAGCAGTCTGTTTCACACACTTTCTAATCATCACAAGTGAATCTGTCATCGTTCATTTATTCGTCTGGTGTTCAATTTTAACTTTGCTCGCAATCTTGTTTTCTTTGCAAATGCAACTCTATTTATCACCTGCTCATATGTTCAATCGCGTTCTCCCCATCTTGAAATTCATCCTTCTCCTCCCTCCTCTCACAATCAGCAATTCGCCACCGACACGCAATAACACTTTTTCATCGCCGTCCCGTCGCCTCTCTTTGAAGCGCCGGCGAAATGGCGTTGAAAGCCGCTGCCGGGGCTGCGATTGTCGAGCGCTTTGAGGCTTCTTCCCCTCTTGCATTTCTTGTTTCTTGTAGTCCTCTAAAATGCTTTCCTTTTGGTCCAATAATTGGTTTGAGAGTTTTCAGAAGAACTGGAAATCATTACTCGCATTGCATCTTTGGTGAATGCGCTTTGTGAGAATTCTCTCTGATGAAGTTTTACGCTTCTGACACCGGAGCTAATTGCACTTCAGCCTTGTCACATCGCATTATCTCAATAACGAAACCTATCCATTATGCAGCGCCTTCTTGGCTGTTTTGGAAGCGACCTCGCAGATCTCCAACTTCGTCCCTTGCAGGTTTCTCGCACTACGGCAGTGTGTCGACATCGTCGGCGCGTCCGTCGCGCGCGGGCAACGGCGGCTTCTACGGCATCCCGCCCACTCTCCTCGACCAAGAGGTCTGTCCAGTGGTCCCACAGCAAAATGCCTCAGCCGGTGAACGACTACCGTGCCCTCTACCAGAACGCCTACCTCAACGGCGGCGTCGACGACGAACGCCGGCCAATCATCGGCGCCGACTGTCTCAAGCATAGGTTTGTTTACTTCTTTGTTTGTGGTTGTTGTAAGCAAGTCAATAAACAAACAACACCGACCCTTGCAGGTATTATCTAATGGCGGCTTCTTCGGGTGGAGCGTCGACATCGGGCGCCTGCACGCCGGCACCACATAGGAACCCTTTCGCACCGCAGCCGCCACCAAGGTTCGTTTGATTCACGAAATTGCTAACGATGCCCGCGGAATAAAAAAGTGCGCCCAAAGTCGCTTCGTGGAAATGGCAATCTCGAGAAACGTAGAGCGCTAAAAAAAACTTTCTCAAAACTTCTCCTCGCTGACATCGACTCAAAATTGCTTTCGATGCGAATCTCTGGAATAACAATTCAGGCGAAACACAGGCAAACAAAAATTGATTTTATTGCGAACTTCAGAGCTCCTGCTCCGGCTGCCGCCACTGATGACGAGGAGGAGGATGGCATCAACTGCTCGCCCTGCTGCGACGACGACAACTTTAGGTACAGTAATCCTTCTCCCTATACAGTCTCTTCAGGAGAACATTTCGATCGTTGTTACTCGGTCAAATTCTTTCATTATGTTTATGCGGCACGGGAGTGAGCAGTCAGCTTCTAGCCAACAGAGGGGTCAACACTCCTGCTGGTTCGTCTTCTTCTTCTTGAAATTGATTGTCCTATCTTTCAGCCCAAGGCTTTGTGAATTACTTTTTGTTATGTTTTGTCTATGGAACAGCACTTTCTTGTAAATCCGGTGAAGAAGTGAGCTTGGAAATCCTTCAAAGTCTACAGTATCCCTAGGGTATGCTGGCCGTTATTCGCTCTCGCGGCTGGAAATATTTTCTCCTCGCTATCATCGATGTCGAGGCCAATTACATGATCGTCTACGCATATCAATACACCACGCTCACCAGTGTCCAGGTATACTGTAGTTCGTTTCAGTTACCGTAACCCGTTCAGTTGCTCGACTGCTCGGTCATCCCGACGGTGCTCTTCCTCTCATGGCTCTTTCTCTCGGTTCGATATCGGATATCACATATTATTGGCGTTTGCATTTGTCTTATTGGTATTGCGTGCATTATTTGGGCCGATATCATCGATGGAAAGGGAACGTCGGGAGGTACGGATTCCCTCTTTTTTATCGACATAAGATCTTTCAGGCTCCAACCGCCTCCTTGGTGACATGCTCTGCCTCGGTGGTTCTGTGCTTTATGCAATAGCCAATGTTAGCGAGGTAAGACACACCGTCGTGAATAAAGTTTCAACCTCTTTCAGGAATTTCTAGTCAAGCAACACAGTCGAATAGAGTATCTCGGCATGGTCGGATTGTTCGGTTCTTTGATAGCCGGAATTCAACTGTGAGATCATCTCTAAGAACCTGAAACTTATTTGAACAGGGCTATCTTCGAGCACCGACAACTTGCTTCACTGGACTGGGGAGCACCGGTCGTAGGTCTCTTCGCCCTCTTCGGCATCTCCATGTTCATCTTTTATTCACTGGTTACTGTAGTACTACAGGTGAGCAATTCACTGTGAGACCCAAAACGCTTCACTTCAGAAATCTTCGGCTTTGATGTTCAACCTGGTGACACTGACTGCCGACTTCTACTCGCTTCTCTTCGGTCTCTTCCTCTTCAATGATCACGTGAGTTTCAATCCAAGGTAGTTACCGTAACCCCTTTCAGTTCCACATTTTATACTTCGTCTCCTTCTTCGTAGTCATAACCGGCTCGGTGATTTACTCTTTGAGACCAACAGCTCAAAGAGATCCGGATGAACCTCGACGGTGAGTTCCTTCAATTCAAATGTCTTTCAAGGATCTCACATATGGAAAGAGATTCGAACAATCTAATTGTCGTCCGCCGATTCTTCGAAGAAAGAAAAAGATGATTGTTTGCAGGATCTGCCCTTGTCTCTTCGCGTGTTGCTGTTGTTGCTGTGACTGCTGCTTCGAGAGGGACGACGAGAGCTCGCGAGGCTCCTTCAATGTGAGAACGCCCGACTGACAGCCTGCGCCCTCTCTTAGCTGCTTCTGTCTGGCAAAGATTGAATGAATAAACTCTTCTTCTTTCTGCTTGCTTCTTCTCTCCTGTGTTTCGTCCTTCTTCTTTCTTTCCGGTGTAGAGCTTGAGATTGCTAGTTGCATGCCTGTATTGGGCTTTGGCTTTGGCATTGAAGCTTGTTCCAACAGGTTTCAACCGAAGTTTAGGTGACACCCTCTCCGATGCATTCCGCGACGGCTCGGCAGTCCATACCGATGTACTCAAGCACCGACCCGCGATTCTGCCCCGTCCACGGTCGAAGGTTTGATTGCCAAAAAGAAGGACAAAATGGATTTCAGAAGTAGTGGTCCACAGAGTGCGCCGATAGCAGGAGGACAACCGAATGGCTATCTCTACGAGACGACGTCCTAGCAGGAATTCCTGACTGTCACTACAATGAGAGATTGTTATCTGTCTTCATAGACTTTCCTTGTTCCCCCAAGACTTTTCATTCTTCCTCAAAGTTCTAGCTCAATCCACCGTTTTGTGCCCGAAACGATACAAAACTGCGCCTTCACTTGTGATTCCTTCTTCTTCCTTCTCTGCTCTCTCTTCTTTCCTTACCGAAGCTCACTTTAATTCATTCAGAGATTCTTTCCAATTTTGGTTTTGCCGCAAATTTCCCCATCAACGGGTTGTCGTAACCTCCTCATGGAATGCTACAGAGAGAATGCCTACATGAGATGTCTTCTTCTTCGGTGATTGTGTAGTTCAGGAATAAAAAATTCGCCCTGGACGTCTAGCGAATACAAGGATATCATTAGCGTTTTCACCTTATCGAGAAACAAAGCTGGGAAGACGCCTTCGAAGTTGACCAAACAATTAGCACCAAGAACGCAGGAGGACTAGCTCTCATTCTCCCTCATGTAATCACTTTCTTTCTGAAGCTCATTCACTTTGATTCAAACTTTTACTTCTTTCAAAACAACAACCAATCCACAAACCAAAACTCTCAATCCCTAAAGTTGACTTGTCTGATCGTAATGTTGACCCTCGCCTTGTTCGCATAGTTCACCAGGGGGCCCTCTCCATCGAAGTTTCTTGTTCTGACGATTCTCGGCACAGCGTGGTAGACGAGTCGCTGGCTACCCGTCATCACTAGCACGTCGCCTCCTCGAAGCCAGAGCGCGTCCACGGGATCATCTAGACTCTCTCCTCCTGAAGACATCTCTTCAAACCAAGAAGAACTCTTACCAGTCAAGTATATAGCGCTTTGTCCAAGAGAAAGCGAGACGAGAGCTCGACTTAGATCTCTCTCCGATCTTTAAAAGAAAGTCTTTAGTCTAAACAATGAGCATACCTGTCAACATGAGGAGAGAGCGTCGCTTTATCATCCGGATAATAGTTGACGATGGTCGCGTCGGCCTCCATCACCGGCAGTCCCAGCACCGTCGTCACAATGTGAGCCACATCCTATGCTCGGGATAAAACCAAGTTCAAATCTTACCACAAGTCGTTGAGGAAGTTCTCGTCCGTCAGGTGGATACTCCTTCGTCGTCCAATTGTACTGCACTCCGAGAGTTGTCCATCGAAGTTTCTGCAGTGATTCCTTCGAATTCAGCACTTCTCTGAAAGACCTTGACGCAATGAAGAAAGAGACTCACCGTATCGGTTCAGTTGTATGCAGGGCGAGGTTGCAATTGTTCGGTGCATCTGCCCATCTCAACGTCTCATTCAGCCAGTCGAGATGAGCATCTTCTCTACAACAAACTATTGAAACAAAAGAATAAGGTCGGAACCTTAGAACATCACTGATCACAAAGAGTCCAGGTCGGTTCGTCAATTCCGAGATTGTCCATTCTTCCAGCGGACGAAGTCCCGACCTTACAATTAGGAAGACGAAAAGAAAGGAAACCTTCTGACGACTTCTTCATCCACGCTCGTCGATGGTTCGAAAGGTCTTCGGGTGAAAATCGGATTCGGAGCAATGGATCGTAGATCAAGAACCTGAAAACTACGTAACTTGAAGAAATTTCGAACCTTGGAGAAGTCCGGCGGCGGTTGTCGCTTCTTGTATGTCTTGAAGGCGCGTTTGAAGACCGTGTCGCCGCTGAGACCTTCACCGCCATACCCAGAGACTTCCCAGGTTGCCCGCCGGGGGATTTAGGTAGCCCGGCGGGGGATTCAGGTTGCCCAAGAAGGGCACA
>JAQIXL010000814.1:0-24464 GCA_034700245.1 Poikilolaimus oxycercus
GTCGCGCTCGCCGCAGTGGACAGCGTTCGGCTGCCCGCTGGCTGCATCCAGCACTCGGCGCCTGGTGCCTGCGTCCTTCTCGGTCGCTTTCCCGAGCTCGCAGCACTCCGACATCCACATCTCGTCCGTTACATCGAAGCTATCAAGTGCACGAACTGTAAGTTCTCCTTCCTTTTTCTCATTGTCGCTTGTTTAGTGTCAAATGTGGTGATTTTGATTGCCGAACATCACGAGAAGAATCTGGATGAGCAGCTGAGGGAGAGTCGACAGTCGCCGCCCGTCTTCACGCTTGACGTCGAGTGGAAGCTGAGAGTCGCCGCGCAAGTATCCGCGGCTCTGGCGTACCTTCACTCGAAGACCATCAACGTCGTCCACGTCGATCTCGAATCGGTGCTCGTCGTCGAGAAGTCGCCGCCGCTTGTCCGCCTCTCGCAGTACGGCGTCAGGTGATCATTTTCTATTTGTTTTGAAGAAGGCGTTTTAGTCATGTGACAGGCGATGGAAAGGAAGCGGACTTTCGAGTAGGCAACGCCTTCGCCGTGTCGCCAGAGCAGCTTGTCTCCAAGGATCTCTTGCCGTCGACGGCTGGCGATGTCTGGGCTTTCGGCGTCTTGTTTCTTCAAGTTCTGGTCGAGCGCTCCTTTGCTGATCTCTGGAACTACAAGCAGTTTTTCGCGATTCTTCAACTACCAAAGGGCGACGGTAAGTTGTTTTTCTCTTTTCTTACTGACCGAATCTCCTACAGGGTCTCGTGAAGACTCGATGTTGCCTGTATTGACGAACGCCTTGAAGGCGGCGAAGGTCGATGTGGCTGTCGTTGGCGAAGCAGCTAACTCATTGAGCCTTCAAGAGTGTCTCTTCTTGATGCCAAGTCGGAGACCGACGAGCTTTGAAGTCGCCGAGAGCCTGAAGTCGCTTCTTCCACCCGAGCGGGCGTTCGTTCCCTTCAATGGTTTGCCCTGTTTTCCTTTTCCAAAACAAATTCAGAGCGTGCGATGCCACCGGTTGACTGGAAGGTGCGCGAGCTGCCCATTGACGACGCTTTTTACCTGTGGAAGTTGGCGGGCGCTACGCCGGAAAAGATCCTCGTCGGCTCGGGCGTTATCCGTCTTCAGAACCCGATCACCATCTTGCCAAGTCTGGTCATCGGCGACTTCCTCCAGTTCGGCAACGAGCAGAACCGTCATCAAATGGACACATATCGGACAATCAACTTGCCGATGAAGAATCTGACTGATGTATGTGCCTTTCGAGTTCCGAATGGTTTGCAGCGCATTATGGCCATTCCCAACGAAGTCTTCCTTCACTCAGTACTGCTCAAGGATCCGTTTGCCGTCGCTGAGGGCACGAACCTCCCAGTGATTGTCAAGGAGAAGGACATCGCCTATCAGGTTTGGCTTCTTCAAAGTTCCATTCTGTTTAGCTTGCCCAAATGACGCGGATTCGTCGAGCGCTCATCATGTTCAATTTCAATCCTCAACCGTTGAGAGAGTACTGCACGACCGACATCCCGCCGACGCTCAGAGCACAGGTCTGGGCCAAGCTTCTCGGTGTCACCACATCCAAGTGAGTCGTGCATCCTCTCTTCAGTTTTCTTAGAAAAGAGCTCCTTCACTCACTGGACACGCTGAGTCCGCACCCCACGGATCGCCAATTGGAAGTGGACATCCCGCGATGTCATCAGTACGTCGAGCTGATGACCACGCCGGCCGCTCACGAGAAGATGAAGCGTCTGTTGAAGGCGTGGCTCGTCGCGCATCCCGATCTCGAGTACTGGCAGGGCATCGACTCACTCACAGCTCCCTTCCTTCTTCTCAACTTTAACGATCTTCGTGAGCGCATTCTTTCTTGACTAAGTTGGAGTTTTCAGCTTGTGCCTTTGCAAGTGCGACAAACTTCATCGATCGTTACCTCGTGAACTTCTTCCGCAAGCAGAACAACACCGTTATTACAGGTTTGGCTGGTCTGTCTTCTTCACTGGCTTCAGAGTGTCTGTGCGTTTTCTTCCAACTTCATGCGTACGTGGACGCAAAGCTTGCCGCTCACTTCAAGGAACTCGAGTTCAACCCGGAGCTTTTCGGTATTTCGTGGTTCCTTACCTGTTTCGCCCACGTTCTGCCGATGGATAAGATCTTCCATGTGTGGGACAAGCTTCTCCTCACCGATATCACTTTCCCTCTCTTCATCGGTTTGTTTTCAAGTTCTCTTTCCATGGTTTCAGGTCTGGCGATCTTGAAGCAGCTCCGACCTTTGACGATGGGCGCCTCCTTCAATGACGCCATTCTCATCTTCTCGAATCTGCCAGAATTGGACATTGAAGCGTTGCTCGTCGATGCTCAACTCCTTCATCAACGAGTACCCAAGAGTTGTTGCTATCGAAGGTCTTCTTGTTTGTTCGAAACATCTCACCTTTTTAGCCAAGCGGGTGTCTCGGTGCCGGGATTCGAGACGACCACGCTACCTCTGACGGACCAACGCCTCTTTCTCAGCCCGCGGATATCGGCGACGGAGTTCGCGGCTCTCGTCCAGACTTCGACCATCCTTGTCATCGATCTGCGGTCTCAGCCCGAGTGAGTCCTTCTTCTTTCTTCAAAGCCAATCTTCTAGGTTCAATCGAGGCAGTGTGACGGGTTCGCTCAACTATCCGAACAGCTCGGATCTCTCACTGACGTCTATTCGTAACTCGTTGAGCCAGGCCGAAAGCCGTCTCCACCCGATCTGCGTTCTCGATGGAAAGCGAATGGAGGTCGCGAGAACAGTAAGCCCCTTTACGTTCTTCGATTGCTCTGTTTTCAGTTCGCGAATCATCTGATCATGATGGGCATCAACGGTGTGTGCGTCCTCGACGGCGGGTTCGAGGCGATCAGGACCACGCAGTCCATTCTCTCTGTGAACTCCACCTTCTAAGTGTTTTGAGTTTGTGTTTCTTTTCGAAATTTATATGTGCAGAATCTTTTCAAAGGCGTTTCATATCACTATTGCTCTTGTGAATCTCTGTTCTGTGATATTGCACAATTTGCTAACGGGTTGAAATAAACTCTGAGACCTCTACGTGCAAGTCTTCACACTAAGAGAAGAAGAGAAGAAAAATTTTCCCGCTCTTGAACACGGTAGGCGGTGTGCCGCAAAGAAATAGACGCGAAAACTCCAGCTGGTAAATATCTCGACGAAATTGATAGTGAATTTCTCAGCAAATAAGACTTCTACCATAGTGTGTTTGTATGTTGGAAGAGGCTTCGAGGTCTGAGAGAATAAACAAAATAAACAACTCAAGGAAGAAGTCATCTTCAGCGAGGTTTTGCCGAAGGTAAAATTCAAATGCGCCGTCCGACATTTAGCGCTATATTTCTCTCATCGAATTTTCCTCGCACATCACGTGCTAATTTCACCAGGAAATTTTCTCAGAAGAGCTCTTCGCACTACAACTCGATAATTTTTCCTATTTTCTCTGTTTTGTCTTGATCGGTGCGGTTCTGTGAAGCGATGAGCGAGCACGACGAAAGCTCTCTCGTTGTTGATACCACCAACAACTTCGACGAGATTGAAAACGTAAGTAAAGCTGGCCTAAATGTCTCAATAAATCTGTTTCTTCAGGCGAATGAGACCAGCTCGTCCATGAATGAGCATGAGGACACGCCATCAAATCTCCCAGAACCCGAACCCATCGAAGTCGATGAGAAAGACGACGAACAAGACGTTGAGGAGAAGAACGAAGACTCTTCAGTACGTTTCCTCAGTCAAAGGTTCATAGATTCCTTCCATTTTAGGACGACGGCGAAGCTGTTGGTCTCTCAGCCCTCGACCTGATCGCGGCGAAGGAGGAGCCTCTCTCCAGTGATGTCGGAAGCGTCGGCAGTCGTCGAGTGAAACAAGAGATTGAAGACGACGTCGAAGCCATCGAAGACGAAGAAGAGCGTCCTCCAGATCTTACAGCATATCCTTCAGCGGCTGACCCCGGTGACGGACCCGGCGGCTCGTGGCTCAATGTAAGCTAAAAACGAGAAACAATCAATATTTTCAGGCGACTGGACGCGATTTCAGTCCAGTACCGATCTATCCAGCAGGCTCACGTCGCCATTACGACGAATTCTCCCGACCGTCAAAGATCCGCGACACCCAGCTTATTGCTCCTTACAGAAGGAACGGAGGAGCACGTTCATTCTATGTCAATGGTGGACTTCTTGTCGAGGTAAGGAGAATCACTACTCTGGAGACCATTTGCATGCCTTTCAGTTGTGTGAAGTCTTTCCACCAGACATCCTCGACGCCGATCCTCCACGTCGAATCGACCTTCCGAGTGTCGAGGCTTCAGATCTCCTCATCTTCCTCCAGGCTCTCCTTCCTTCTCCTGGACTTCTCCCTGTTGATTCCAACAACGTTTGCCTTCTTGCTCGTCTTTCGTATCAATTCAAGTAAGCAAGAAACTTCAAGACCAAAACCTTTCAGGGCATTCCATCTCCATGGAGCTTGTGAAACCGTCCTCGAGAGACAGATTCATGAAATCGAAAGTCGACAGCTCATTAAACTCTTCGAGTATCTAGTGAGTTTACTTCCGCCTTTGTGAGTAACTGTCTTCCAGTCTCAATTCGAGTACGGTGAACCTTGGCTTTACCGATTCCTCTTCAACCAGATCGTCTCCACACATGACTTGCCAGTGGTTCGTTGCTCTCTCCTCGCCTAACCATGTCTCTTTAGATCGACACGATGAATGTGAATCAGCAGATTCGAATGCAACTCTATCGGGTAACGATAAACTTGAGATTTCAAACCCGTTTCAGGCTCGAGCCATGAAGAGCAGCAACGAATCGAGTCATCTCCGCGAGCAGATCGTCGCGCATCGTATGATGACTATGCCAATGGGCGTAAGTATGATTATTCAAGCGTTTCACTGTCTTCCAGGCTCCATCTCCTAGACGTCCACTCATTAGTGGCATGCCGATGCGTCCTATAAGAGTGACACCAGGGAGTATAATCCGACGGGCCGCTCCATACGCTCCCCCACCAGCGATAATTCGGCCAGTTCAATACATTCCACCTCGCAGTTCAACCGTAAGTCTTCATCTCCGAGGCTTGAACATGAATGTTTAGGTAAATGAGGAACTACACCGTATTGTCGAGGCTCGAATCAAGAATCCCGGCCTCCTTCCTCCTCAACCCTCAAGTTCAGCGCCGAAGACTCCCAAGTCTCCATTAAAGAAGCCGAAGAAAGAGGAAGACGACGATGAGATTTCTGAAGAGAGTCAAGATGGCGGAGACACTGGGGACGACCAAGAAGACGAGGAGTTTGATGGAGCTGTCGAAGCAGAAGAAGCGCCGAGGAAGAAGAGACCATCCACTTTCGACAGTCGGCGACGCGGTCCGCCGCCTTCCAAGGTTTGTCCCTCTCTAAATTTGTGCAAGATCAATTGTTGCAGGCATCTCGATACATCTGTGTTCATTGCAAGAAGCGCTATTCCACTCCACAAGGTCTCAAGTATCATCTCTCCAAGCATAATGGTAAGACTCTCAGAAGAAATCTTAACAGTTGACCTTCTAGGCAACACCCCGTTTGAGTGCTCGAAATGTGATAGAAAGTTCGTCTACGCAAATCAACTGAAGAAGCACGAAGACTCTCACGAGAAACGAGAAATGGCCATCGAGCACGGTCGCGAGATCGCAGCAAAGCTTCTCGCCCGTCCAGATCTTTCTCTAAATCGATAAGGTTCGACTGCTGCTGGCATTTCATTGCTTTATAGGTTCACTCCGTCGTATAGCCTGCTGAATCTTCAGTTGCCAATCTCTCTTGCTATCCGGCCTGGAATATTTTGAATGATAATTACTGGTACTTTGAAGGTGGTTCATTTGGTATTGTATCCTAGAGACTTTTGGCATTCCTTCATGTGGTAGTGTGTATTGTTGTCAGCTCTCTCAATAAATCTGATCCTGTTTCAAAATTTTGGGGTGAAGAATTTTTATCTCACAATCAGAGGTGGGCAGGGGGGTCGGTCGAGGCTCCACAAACTTTAAGGGGGGGGGGGGGTAGTAAGTCATTTCCACGCCTTCAGGGGTCCTTTTGGAGCATCGAAGCAGTTTGATCTCGCGGGATCAAAAATGACGGGTTCTCGTCGCGAAAAACGCGCGCGCGCTTACTGTATCTTTGCTCCATATTTCTGCTGTTTTTCAAAAGTCGCTGTTATACGTGATTTTCTTCAACAGAGCCTCATTTTTTAACAGCAAAATGACGCTCAGGACCCCCGCTTTACTCTAGGATGCTTCAAACATGCAATAGACGGGGATCCAAATAATAAGTTAAGGGGTCCGGTCGAAAAAGTGGAAAAATGCGAATTTTCGACTTTTCATCGCGTTTTCAATGGGCTTCCCCCCTTATTTTATTGTTGCGAACCTCCTAGCTCGTCGAGACGAATCGAATGGTGTATTGAACAGCCTCAAAACTGAAGAAAATGTGCAATATTTTAAGGGGGTAACTCAACCGGACCAAAATGACTTGAAATCAACTACCGACCGGACCCCTTAACTTTATATTTGGATTCGCGTTTTTTGGTCTGCTCTTTTTCCTATCGGATTCTCCGGTTACTGAAGCGTAAGTTTGCTGAAGAACGCACCCTCAAACACGAACTGTTTCGATGTCAAACAAGCCTTTCGAAAGGCAAGCTTTTTCCTACTCATGTGGATCAAAATATGCGCGCGCGCGCTCTTGTTCAACTACGTACAGTCGCCCGTGTTACCTCGGCTGTGGTTCATTGTCTTGCTCTTTCCTCTCCTCTTCCTCTCCTTTCTTCCCCCTCTCTCCCTCTCTTCCATTCCCCCCTCCCCGGCGCCATACTCTCCCCCGGCCAAAATTTTAAGGGAGGGGTCCCGTTCAACCGACCCTTGCCCACGTCTGCTCACAATAGAGCTCAGTGCGCTAGTTGTACGGCAAGACATAGTTATCATATCTACACAGAATGCATTGACCTCGCTGTCTCCCTGCTTTATATTGTCGTTTTTAGGTAGACATCCTGATGCCTGTGTATCAAGAGTCTCCGGCCTCTCATTTCTGTGCCTGCAGTATTTCATCGGTGTACAAAACGGTTGAATTTTTTCATCTCAATCTAAAGTAGATTCGGTCTTGCTTGTTTTTAATTACTAGCTGCGAATGCGACTAATTGTAAGAGACCTTTTAGTCGGAGCCTCTGAGTTCTCACTTCTCGACTAACTGTAAGAGTATGGCAGTTCATTTAGCCTTCGTCTGAAAAGGGTACAATTCTCGTATCAGAGAAATCTGTCCTTCCGACTAAGACAAGTTCAAACTTTGTGGAAACTACATAAGACACTAATATAAAACTGTTAGATGGATTGTTAGAAGAATATTGAACCAGTCCAAGGCTCTACTAAGAGTACTTGTAATGTGCTACGGCAAGTCTCACATCGTGCTCGGCGATGCATAGTACGCTTTGATCTGCTTCGATCTTGTTGTACTTTTTTTGGTCGCGAAGGAGGTTGAATCCTCCTCCGCGACCCGGAAACCCGCAAAGCGGGAATTATACCGGCGCTTGATCCACTATGTAGCAAGGCGAGGTTCAAGGCTTGCCTAAGGCCTCTAGGTCGGTGAGTGGTACGCCGGGAACTTTTGCTCTAGGAGAGGGGGGCTGGGGGGCGAAGCCCCCCAGCCAGCAGGGACCCCGCCGGAGGCGGGGGCACGGCTGGTGGCGCAATATGTATCAACATTGCAATGGCGCTTATCGTCTCCTCATCTCTCGACGCTTCTCACTATCAGCAAATTATGCCCATCTCTGAGTGTACATAGGGTCCTTTTGTGAGTGTAGGGTCTCATTGTCTGTCTTTCACTACTAGACACCTATCATCGCGTTATTTTTTCTACTGTTAATGTGTCAACATTTAAGAAATCTGAAGTGAATGATTTCAGGAAAAGAAATGGATAAGATCCTCGGCGGACTACAATTTCTTCAGTCACTAACGGATAGATGTGTTGAAGCTACATCAGAGTGGCTAGAGTCGTTAGACGAAGGTTCACAATTGAGAAAAGCCCAGCATGAGCTGTCTATAAAACTGGATAAACTTCAGAACCAGGTTGCTGCTAGGATTCTAACGATTCTATGCGTACGTTTAGAAACTCGTAACAGTGTGCGACGCACCAGAGTATCCTGCAATTGTTCAAGAGATCAACTTGTTACACGAACAGATGCGAATCAATGAGGTTCAACTCGCAGGTAAACGTGACCATGAGAAATCTTTCATCACAATTTAGACATCAGCCAATATGCGGAAGCTTCTTTGAGTTCGCCTTCATCTTCACTTACGCAACACCTCGTACGCGTTTCAACTGAAGGTAAGTGAAAATGCTTTCCACAACATTCCTCTGTAATATTCATATCCTGCATATCAATTTTTTAGCAGATTTAATCTTCTAGTAAGAGTTAACAATTTTCTGTCCGTTAAAGGGTTGCTTTAGTCGTTATCGCAGAGCGGTGGAGGAATATACCTCAGCTGAAGCAAGTAACAGGCGACGACTCAGCAATCGCAATAATTTACGGACAGCAGACCACATGGGCTTTCAGCAAAAAGTGTAGTCTCTATAAGAGACAAGTGCGTAACATATTGCGTTTGAATTCGAAGAAATTCAGCTTTTCGCTTTTCGTGATGAGTTCAGTTGTGGACTGTTACACATCTTGCTTGGAAAACACAAACAGTTCATCGATCATGGCAATGGTACGAAATCAATAAAATGTGAAATTATTTGTCATAGAGTTTGCGACAGACAAAGGCCACCTTGATGCGTTGAAGTTGCTCGCTACAAAGGACACGTCTAAGGAATTCTATAAGGTATGCATAATTTTCAGAATATAGTCTTCAGTATATTGCTGACCAGGGCTGAGCGGAATTCCGTTTCCGTCTTCCGTTTCCGTGATTTCCGTACATTTTGGGCACTTCCGTTTCCGTTTCCGTTTCCGTTTACGCAAGAAAATTATTCCGTTTCCGTTTCCGTTTCCGTAAAATATTGACGGAAGAGCGGAAATGTTGGGCGTCAACCCCGAACCAGGTAACCCCGACTTCTCAACCCTGATCAACCCCAGAGATGAGCAGTTGGAAAACCACCGATGGCTACCGACGGGCACAAATCGCTCTATACAGTTCACAGTTTCAGTACTGCATTGTAATATTTCGTTTGAGTAGCGTATGCATCGTCACGGTTTACTGGAGGTGCATGGTGTAGAAGAAATTGCCGCTCGCGTGCGGTTTCATTCATGAACAGCCCACACATTTAGACATTGAAGCTCCGGCCCGCTTCATCAAATTGGCATGCTGGCGTTTTAAACAAAAGCCATTCAATCACGTGCTCGCCATCAGTCTTTAAGTCGATCCCCATCTCGACCTTTCAGAACACGGGCGTTAGGAGGCTTACTGATCAAATTGAGCAAAGCTTTGCCGTTCTGATATCGAGCCCACCATCGGTTTAGCGAATTTTTTCAAGGCAGTTGGCAGTTTCAATTGGATTTCATATGAGTATTCAGCTCTCACAAAGTTTTCACGACACAATTTAGCCATCAGACACTGCTTGATCTGTGATCAGCAAAAGATGTTCAATTCCGGCAAAACACCAAAGTGTCTCGAGTTCCGTTGTAAGTCGAAATGGGGCACGCTTCGAAGCAGTCTTGACTGGAATAACTCTTTTCTTACAGGCAACATAATGCTTTGTTGGAACGAAAAAAAACAAAAGCTTTGATATAAAAAAATCCAGTAGTATCTCAAAGTTAGCCCCGACAACCACGACTTTTCTTCATCCCCGCCAGCCCGTTTTTTCTTCAACCTCGGTAACCCCGAAATCGTCAAACCCTGTTTTCGGCCAGCCCCGTCAACCCCGAACCTGGTAACCCCGGTTTTCCAGCCCCGAAACCCAACCCATCAGACTTATGTTTGAGAACATCCCAGGACAAAAACAGATTGAAATGGGCGATTTGACTTGACATTGATTTGTCCTCAGGCAAGGTAAACGAAAAAAATTCCGTTTCCGTCTTCCGTTTCCGTGATTTCCGTACATTTTGGGCACTTCCGTTTCCGTTTCCGTTTCCGTTTACGCAAGAAAATTATTCCGTTTCCGTTTCCGTTCCGTAACATTGGGAAGCCTTCCGTTTCCGTTTCCGCGGAAGCCCAATTCCCAGTTCCGCTCAGCCCTGTTGCTGACTATTCCTTGGGACCGAGTCTGGACGCAGATCAAACAACTATCTTCCACTACATCAGGTATCAGTTCGGTCTTCAAGTTATGTAATTGGCAGCAATTTCATCACACCCGCACACTACAAAGGTTTCGAAGCGGACTACGTCTATGATAAAAGAGATCCTGATGAAAGATATCGTATTAGGTGTGCTTCCGTGTTCAAAAAAATATATTATGACTTATTGTAGAATACTGTTCGAGGTGACAAGAGGCATATTATGGCTAGCTGTTTGTCTGAGATGCTCACGTAAAAACACGGGGCTGGTCGAGTATAAAAGAAGCCCAGAGAAGGTATTGCTTTCATTTTTCACATGCGTAACATTTAATGTCTTTTCTAGAAATTGAATTGCCAATCGTTTCAAATCATGACGGCCTACTTCTTGTAAGCACCCTCATTGAACAGAAATGTTGTATCATACAGTTGGACTACTATGATATAAAGATGTTTCGAGTGGTAAACAAGCCAATGTTGCAGCTACCGGATTTATAACCAACATAGATCGTATCCAAGTTTTTTGTGCTTCGTCAACATTTTGTCGATTTGAAAACAGACGTTTTATCTCGCATTAGAGCTTACAATTCGTGTTGCATAGTTGTTGGGCAAGAACAAAATAGTCGCATCTACACAGACAAACATAGTTTTCACAGGCAGAGTCGCCTATATTATCAGCAAATGCAAAGAAAATCGCCTAACTGTCAATTGTGAGCATCATGGGGGCTAAATATTTATAGTTGCGGGAGTAGCTAAACACCCGCTCAATGATAGATCACCATGAAGCATGCATCAGGTTGCATCAAATGCTACAAAGTCGAGCAGAAAAAGGTTCAGGCAGCGGGATTGAAAGAAATTCGCGAACGAGATGTGTTTTATGCGTTTTTTGGCGTTGTTGCACATTTTCTTCAAGAAATCGCTAGATTCAAGGCATTTTCTTCATCAGCAAGAAGGGGGCGGAGACCACGCATTTCGATATTCTGACAGTTGGGGAAAGAAGAAAGAAGAAAAAGGTTCAAGAAGGCAACTTTAGAGCGAAAAGGAAGAATTTGTATCTATACCGGAATCTCGAAAACCGATCATGGGACGGACCTGCACTTTGTGGAATGAAAATGAACTGAACTAGAAAGAAGTCAGAGAAGAAGGAGACGAGACGGCTACTCAGACATGTGTGATGCGTTTCTCGATGAGGGTTTCGCTGAGTGGATTGGTCGCCTCTTTTTTCGTCGTTGCCGCGGGAGCCAGGCGAGCCAGAGCAAGGATCGTCTTCGATGTGTGTTGAACGTTCTTTGCTCCCAAAACATCCGAGACAGATGTGATCGCTGCCTAAAACAGAAGTTTCAAGTATTGAAAGGAAGAGGAAAGAGACTCGACATTCAAACGGGGAGTAGACAGAAAGGTGTGCTGAGACAAAGTTGAAGAGACTTCAGAGGGAGGGCAAGTGCATAGAGCTGAGTGGTGTGGGGTCAGAAGAGGGACGAGTACCATGTTCGAGAAGTTAGAGAGCCCGAAGCTGAGCAAGAGTGAGCGTAAGAAGGAAGGTGAGGATGAGGGCGGTCGCCAGGATGCGGTCCCACCACGTGATTTCCTCCACGGCCTGCAAGAGCCCCCTCCACCAGAGCTGGAAGTGTCGAGGCATGCAAACGATCTTCGAAGAATCGGCCTGCAGCGTGCGTGCTTGCAAAGGAAAGGAAGGAAGGGAGAAGGAAAGAGGGTAGAGACAGAGTGCGACAGCGATCAAGCTCCAGACAAGCCGGGGAAACAAGGGAACAAAGGCGGAAATCGAGCTAGGGAAGAAGTGGGTGAAGAAGGTACCTCAGGCACTCCGAGACGTCGGCATGCCGCGACGAAGTTGTCCACGTTGCGGCGACACTTCGGTGGTGTGAGGGCCTAAGCGAATTAGCAAAAAGGGAAGTTCTACCGTATCGTCCACGGTCGTCAACACCGTCGAGACGGAACGCAGTCGGATGGTGTTCGCGAAATTGCAGAGATGCACTCCGTCAGCCAGCTGGTCAGCAAACGTGTCGGCGTTCAATCTGAGAAATTTCACTGATTTGCTTTTCTTTGCCACATACGAGATAGCCAGACGCTCCTCGAGAATTTTTCTTGCAGAATCAATGTTCGCCAACTCGGCTGATTGACTACGTGAGATTGTCGGTGCCTTAGCAGCCGGCCTTGTTACAGAAGAAGTTGACTTGGCTGGCACGGGCTTAACTTCTTCAGTTGACTTGGCTTGGACGCCATTCGTTCGGGCAACTCGTGGTTCTGAAAAAAAGAGCTCGTTATTGCCGCAAATTCGTTAAAAGAAAGTACAGCTGCTTGTTTGTTTCAGCCACTTGAAGTGCATGCGACCCCTGGGGTTTCGTGCTTTCGACCAATGAGAAGGACGATCTAGAGCACGGCGACCTTATTTATACACGTGCAATAAACGGTGCCGTGCTTCGCGCGAACAGCTGCAGAAGGTTGTAGAAGAAGTGCATCGGCGGTAAACAGCTGGCCTCCCGAGGCAGTTTTGCACTCTTCATGAGGCCTGTGCACATGGTGATCGCTATTGTTTGGATAGCTATTCCCTTTTCGCTCATCTGTGCCCATCCACCAAAAGTTGTTACTGATCCGCCTTCTAGGCCAGAAGATTATGAAAAGGTTTGTCTTTCTTGTTAAATGCCATTTTTTTTGCAGAATTTCAAGCTCGCTGTTCAACGCAGCCTAACTGTTCAGGGGGTCAGCCATGTTGTGGACGTTTTTCTCGGCCGCCAACCTATCTTGAATTCTACTCGTTATAAGGATGATGCTCATTTTAAATGAGAATAAACGTTGTTTTCTTACTTGCTCCATTGAGGCTAGCCATTGATCCATTAATGGGCTTCCTTGTGACGGTCGAGGCAGCCGGGGCTTTGGTTGGCGCCGCTGCACTCCGTATAGACGTTGTCATTGACTTTGTGAGAGCGGAGGACGAGTTGGATGACGACTTCAAGGAGGTCACCGTCGGCGCCGTTGGTGTTGGTGCCGAGCGTCGCAAGGGTGCTGCCTAAAAGATCTTCGTCTTGTCTGCCCAGCCGAAACGTGCCTTGGCTGCGGGCTTCGCATCGATATTGTTTTTACTCATAGAGACGGGCTCCTTCTTCGCGGCGGCCGCGACAGTTGGTCTCGCTGAGCTTCCATTTACAATGGGCGAGACCTTGGAGATGGGCTTGGAAGAAGGACCTGTCACCCATTGTCACTCAACATCTCCACCAACGGGCACAAACCGTTCTCGCCGATATGCATCGGCACACGAATGGGCTGTCGACGAACAGTCGTGGTCGTGTTGTTTGTTTTCATTTGGGTGGTCTCCGTGCTTGAGACTGTGTTGTTATTACTCACATCGAGATTGTCAACACTGGTGGGAGCCACTGGAGATCGAATGGAATCCATCTGAGCCTGTCACTAAAATGTTAAAGAATTCTGACAAACCTCCTTGTCGTAGACATCCATAAGCTTGTAGAGAGAACTGCGGTCAGCGGGTTTGGCAAGTAGCGGGTTTCGAGCGATAGAAGGCGGTGAAGTATGCGGGGGTACAGGCGGCGGACAGAGCGGCGGCGATGGTGAACCTCGGCCCTCGCTGATCTCGTCGAGAGCCATGCCACCATTGAGCTAAACCAGGCGTTAAATCCGTGCTCTATGGCTACGAGAGAGAATGTCCAGTGAGATTCCAAGCAGCTTTGTGAAGTGTTCAAAGAAGAAAAGCCCACACTCTCTATTCACTATGTCACCCCACACACGGATATCATCGTTCTTATTGTCAAGTCTTCGCCTCGATTCACTTCATCATCATCAGAGAAGCATGCAGCTTCCACTGCCGTCCAACTCCATTGTAGTTTCTTTCCGCTCTTCTTCTGTCAGTTATTTGAATTACTGAGAAGTAAGAAAAAGTAGGTAAAATATGTATGTTGATTTGAGCTTTCTCAAAAACTTAGTAGCGAAAGAAAAGTAAGGAAATTGGGGGACAGGGGAGTGGGACTTATGCAGCCGACTATATATGTCAACAAGATGTATGTGTCAAACCCGAGAAGGAAGCGTTGCTGTGTCCAGGATCAGCTCACCACTGGGGCGGCCTCCTTCCTTCTTCACAGACCAATGTCGGTCTAAAAACCAGGGGCTTACAAAGAGGGAGCGAGCGTCTTTGTGTAAGTAATCGAGGGGAGAGTCTCTCTGTCTATGGATGCACTGCCAGTTCTTTGCGTGCATGGGGGAGACTGCTAGCTGTTTTCTTGTGTTTCGAACCTCATGAGACAATCGATGTTCATCTGCCGTTGATGCATAACCGGAGTCTGTTCCACCCATCACTCGCCTCGATCGAGCACTCGTGCACAACGAGGCCGAAGCGCTCGACTTACGCGGGCTCGCCACGCAGACCTCATCGTCGTGTCTACAAATCCCTCGGTGTGATGGGGGTGGAGGATTCCCAGGCTCACCCTCCGATAGTAGCGTTCCGTGTGAGACCCGTCAACGTTCCTCCCGTCGTGTTCACCGGTCGTAGCGTGGAGGCGCTCGTGTGGAAATGGTCAAGATGCGGTCGACCACTCGCTTCCACTTCCATCCACTTGAAAATGTGCGCGCGACCCATCTCCATCACCTGCAAGAGGGAGGGTTGTCTTTCGGGCCTCCTCTGGGGAATTTGAAGAATGAAGGGAGACGAGAAAGGAAGAGAGAGCGAGAAGGAGGAAGAGGACAAACTTTCAACGGCGGCTGCACGAGTGGATTCCCTTGCCAGTGCAACTCGCAGAGTGTGCACATCTTCCTCATGTGCAGTGGTAGATGGGTGAAGCTGTTCTGTGAAAGATCGAGGCTGTACAACTGGAGGCGACAGAGTTCTGCAAACACGTCGACTCCACTTGGAATTGGCGTCTGGCTCACGAACCGGAAGGAAATTGTTCGACGAAGTTTTTTCGGAGATTCAAGACCTTGAGGCTCTTGAGGAGGGCGAGATCGGCGGGGAGCGAACGCAATTCGTTGCCACTTACATCCTGCAAGAAGGAGGATCGGATTTCGTTTCTCGAACCGACTCGTACCAGTTCCACTAGAGAGTGTGCCAGTTGTCGGATTTCTCTCGGGATCGACTCGAGACGATTACCGGCAACAAGGAGGATCTCGAGGTTGAGCTCGAAGAGCGCCACTGGCAAGAAGGTGAGCTTGTTGGATCTGAAGATGAAATTTCATTCGGTGTGATATTGTTCTTTGGTGTTTCTCGGGCCGGCCACTTGCGCACTTTGAAAGTGAGACGAAGAACGCTCGAATAACCCCTTTCCCCGTCGCACTCAGGCGTTCGCCCCGTCTATTTCGACCTGCCACAAGGCTCGCGCTGACGCCATTCGTCAATGGCGTCTGGACGACATGCTCGACTGAGGAAGGCCAAGAGCTCTCTGAGAAAACGAAGAAGAAGAAGCCAGCGAATAAATTGCCCGAGCAATCTTCATGACATTCATAGCAATTTTAAGGAAGAAGTTGAAATGAAAGACTTCAAAGTGACGTACACGCCTACGCCTCACATTTGGTTTCCATCAGATTTGCGTTCGTAAAGTGAGGCTCTTAGCCGTTCGTATAGCATCGAACCAAATTCCAAAAGTCCCCCTTCCTTCCACTGACCACTTTACCAATTACGAAGTACGAGGTGGTAAGAGCTAGTTGGTGCTGGGTGAAAAACAGCTGAACCTAATGGCCTGAGGGACTCCCGTTCCAGGCATCCCTCGATTAGCTGTCTCTTCCACTTTATGAGTTGCCTGAACCATGTGTGTCCAAGTTCGTTTTGTCTCGAGGTCCCCCTTTTATAGCTGTGAGCATAGACCTCCGGCCATGCCATTGTCGTGGCTCGCACCAGCCGTAGAAACTCCCTCGCGGGCAAACTTCCGACAGCAAACAACTTGCTCTTTCTGAGACCACTGCGTATATTCCGGGCGCGTCCTCTTCCGACCAAAACAAGTGTCTTGGATTCTATTTCCAGAAGGATCACCATGAGAATCGTTGACCAGTCTGGGAAAGCGTCTTAATCCTCAAGTGGCACTGACCCCTCTCCCAGAGAAAGAGAGACGGGGCTCCATTCAGGCGCGAGGAGTTTCCCTGCGGGTTGCAGGCCGCGTCTTAGTGTGCGAGAGTGAGCGATGGCACTCGGCGGTGTGTGGCGCCGTCGTCCCTTGTTCGCATCCGTCAAGCCCGAAACTAATGACTTCGAAGTTTGTGTGGGCCTTCTTGAAGAATCCCTCCACTCGTTTCTTCTTCTTCCAGCTCGACTGTGGAGGAGCGAAATCTCACGCCGAAAAGACAGGACACTCGAAACCGGCGCGCGCCCAGGGGTGAGAGTGGAGGAGATGGGGGAGGAAAAGTTGTAAAGCGGCGCCGGAGACCACTACGAATGGCGACTTTTACGACAACGGCCACCAGAAACACTCTTTGAGCGCAGGGGATCCCCCGTGATTTGATGCGATTCGCCGTGCTCTCGGCGACCGTAACCCGGTTTTCACCTCTCATCGTGGACTCGCCCTTTGCATGCGCAATGGGGCGCCGCGCGAGATGGCGGGAGAAACGAAGAAGCGTCGGCGTGGAGGAAGGCTTGTTGACAGACGAAGCATGGAATGCATATTCGTTGAGCTGCTGGGTCGACGTCAAAACGTGTCCCTCACTTCTCTTTCGCGTTTTTTTTTGCTTCCCCCAGTCCCTCCCGCGACACCTCAAGCGCGTCGCGGATTTCAGCTCTCACGCAAACAACCACCACGTCGACCTTCCCCGAGCTGCCAGCCCGCACTTCGAGGCCACAAAGAAGTGCGATGCGGTCCGTTGCCAAGGATTAGCTCGGTCGGGGCCGGCGACGAGTCGTTCCCCTGCACTAACAGTAACCCGATATGCGGGGCACCGGCAACGGCTGAGAGGGCTGGTCACAACATTTGCCGTGAGTGGTGGTGGCAACACGTACGAGAGATCAAGAAAGGTGAGCGCTTCGAGGTGGGTGACGGCCGTCGGCAGCGACCGCATTACATTCGAGCTGATCCGCAACGTTTCCAACGATCTCCAGCCACAGACGCACGTCGGCAACTCGTTCAGTCGGTTCTCAGCGAGATCTGCAACGAAACGTTTACTGTGGTTTCTGCATGCCATTGCATCCTCATCCCTCACCTTCCCCTTGATTTGAGAATTTCTATTTGCGACCATATTCCTCACGAGGAGAAGGAACGTCACATGCCGACACACGCAGCCAGCCCCCTGACGGCTTAATTAATTTTCCACTTTGGGCGTTCTGGACGACGTCGCTCCCTATCAGAGACGAAGCGAGGAAACTTTTGGCCTTTTGAATAAAGGGCGAAGGTTCTCGTTGATTTCTTCGTCGCCCCGTCGTCTAACCGCATTCACACATCTCAGAGACCCGAAACGCGCGTTTCCTCGTCATTCAAAGGAGGGAAGGACGAAGAATGAGGTCTGTAGCGAAGAAGTCCCTCCAGCTGAGATCCCCCTCGAGCATCAAACACAAGAACATCTGGGTCTCCACGTCTCGGTCCCCCCTCGAAATAGTTTTCCTACGCCCCGCTCACGTCTCCTTTGACTTGCACAGCGCAGTGTTCACAGGCACTCGCTGCTGTTTCACGGGTTGCTAGAAAATCCGCTTAAGATTAGGCGGCGCTCCTGTCGCGCTCCGGTCGCGCAGCCGTCGCCACCCCTCGCACGGCGTCCCAAGAGCTGCTTAATAATTGATTGCATTCCCAGGCGTTCGCCGACTCGACACAGATATGAGCCGACATGACGCAGCCGGCGTTTCTTGAGGGCCGCCGCCGTTCGCTTGCGCCCTCGTTGTCCTCCTCCTCTGATGTGGTTTTCCTTTCAAAGGCTGATGTGAGGAGGGCGAGGAGAGAGAGAGGACCAATTCTCAGTCTCGCGTTCGTTTCCGCTCATTTCCCGGCAATTCTGCACACGATTCAAGCCTTCCCCTCTTCTCTCTTTGAAGGCGGGTCAGGGGGGACCCCATGCGCCTCTCTCCTCTCCTGCTTCCTCGTGGTTGATTCAATCAAATAAACGAGACGTCCTCCTCAGAGCAGAAGAAGAATGAGGAGATCGCGCGCAACGGGGATCTCGACCCTCTTCTCTCTGCGTCAGAGCGCGGCTCCCCTCCAGCATACACGCGACAGACACACAAAAAACTAGCTCGTCGCCCTTGGATCAATGAAATCTTTCGTGCAGAGAGAGGGAAGAGGTGTGTTTTACATTCCAAAGCGTCCGACCCACGTCAGTTGAGACGAGAGCGTTGCGGAAGTCTTTGTTTCCTCACTTGTGTCTGGGAAACAAAGAACACTCCGGCCTTGGCATTTTAGGGAGGACCACAAGAAGAAGAATGCCTCCCCACCCATCTTCCCTTTCCTTTCCTTGGAGACCCGTTCTAATCCAAACCCCAAATGCCCGAAATCGAAGGTCGTTTTCTACCTTTGCGGTAAGTGCGGCGCTTTCTCCCTCCCCCTCTGAAGAAGGAAACAGCTGTGCCATATGTGAACGCTCGAGGCGCTGTGCGGGAGAGGCATCAACAAGGCAGCGGGGAAATAGAGCCCTCGCTCGCCACAAAGTGTCTTTGTCTCCCTTCTGTCCCCCCTCTCTCTCATCGTCCACGTCGTCGAGGAGCAACAATGCCCTCTCCACTCACAGACGATGGCCACTTTGACCGTTTCCCACGCAAGATTTGTCATTTCAAAGGAAGTCCTCCTACCTGCACTGACGAGATCCATGAGGTCGAACTTCGAGGCGACAGTCGAGGGAAAGTCCTTGAGCTTCCGACCAACGAGCGTGAGAATCCCGCTCAGCTCCGCTTCCTCGAACATCTTCTCCACAGATCGAGCAAGGGCCTGCAACGAAACAATCACGTCATTTGTACTTTTCATGGCCGGAATACGGAAGAGCGGGCGGCGAGAGTGGCGGCAGCACGTTTGGGGGTTGTCGAAAGCAATGTTAGGCCAGTGCGCAAAATGGGCGCAAAAGCGTATTTCCCGACGACTGCGAAGGGCGGCGATGGTGGTGGAGAGAGGGCGGTCAGCGGACGTCGAAAATTGACGCTTTTCCCTTGTCGTTGTAGGGGGGGGGGCTTGGTCGTGTAAAGCGGAAACATGACACAAAAACAAGGAAGAAGAAGACGCGCGCTTTCACATCCTTAAGCGCCTGTCTTTTTTCATTTCTTCAAAGCGCGGGAGCAAAGGCTAGACGGGGAGGTCGGAAGGGCCGAGACGAATTGAGCCGCTGTGCTAGTCGCCGCTAACGGACGCCATCATAAATTTGCCAATTCATCATTTCGTTTCTGTGGTCAGCGCGCCAAGCGAGGGAGAAAGCAGGCCGCGCCAGCTCAGGTAAGCAAATATCTCAAGAGTCCTTGTGTGTAGAATAAGAATACGAAGCTGAAGACGGACGAGAAGAAGAAGGAGAAGAAGAACAGGAGAAAGGCAAGCTTGTATCGCTTCCTCGGAACGAAAGGACTGGAGTCCCGTGCATTGTTGAGAGCCGCGCGAGGAGGCGAGACGAGCCGGGGAGGCTCGCCCCGATCATCCTTGCGCATTCCTTAGTCAACGAAGAGGGAAGAGAGAGAGAGAGAGAAGCGGCTCTTCCTGTTGTTTGGTGTCCTCATCGGTGTTGTCTACTAACGTCCAAAGACGAAGTGCCAGACTTGCCAAGGCGATGCCGCGCCCTTTGGCCTGGCATCCATCAATGCTCAAGAGAGGAAGACTCGCAACACTCTATTGCCCCTTAGTGCTTTGTACACCGGAAGCCGGCGATCTGAATTGAGCGACAGCCACTTTGATGCTCGGGATAATCACCCTCCTTCTCTCTGCCAGATCACAGCAAACAAAGAGTACTGCAACACAAGACGGCAGAGGAAAAAACAGCCTCTTCGCTTGCAGCTGGAGGCTTGAACCCTCTGACCCCTCCCTCGATGACCATTAGCCGGGACATGCGTTCGAGCTTATGATTAGCACTTATTCGTGTCCTTCCGAGGGTAATTGTGCGGGGGGCTGCGGGTGCGCGAGAGGGATGGAAACGAACGCGGGTCGATCCCTCCTTGCCGACCGCTTCTTTTCTTCTTCCTTCTTCCCTTCTGTCTGACCCGTTTGCAAACGGCCTCCTGCCGCCTCGACACGATCAATCCTCACCAAGGTGGTGCTTGCTTCCTGCCTGAGACCGTTTCCTCAATTCCTCACCTGTCTTCGAAAGCGAGCAAACGATATGGAGAAAGAGAAAAACCTAAAGAACGGTCAAGTTCCAAAACTACAACGCATGTTTGTGGATTATGCAGGCGCGCATACATACGCATCCCAGGGGCGTGCTGAGCGCGTCGCGGCAAAGTCGCGGACGCAAAAAGCCCCATAAACCCGAAAATTGCCTCGTCCAAGTGGGTTTGCCCGGCCCGCCGCCACCGCCCCCACCCCTGAGCATTCTTTTCCTTCTGTCCTCAACCCAGCTTTGCGGTGGTCCTCATACAGGCTCACCGCCGCTCAGTAAGGGCTTCAGCCTCCCTCAACCCTCCAACAACAGCTCATTAGAGTGCAACAAGCAAGAGGAGTAGTCAATAGAAGAGTTTGAGACATTAGGCGACGGCGAGTGACAAGCAGTGAGGATGCTGGGGTGAATGTGCTGCAGCGGAGAGGGGAGAAGCTCGAAGGACCCGCACCGAGTGACGCGCTATACACATTCTCTCTCCGGGTCTCCCTCGAGGCAACTCCCTCTCTCTTCACCCCGACGAGGACTCCACCAATGCCTCATCCCGACGCGCGTCCACTCCTTGGGAGCTGACTTTTCACTGCGTCTTGCAACATCCATGCATTGAGACATCAAGGCCCCTATACTTTCATCGACCAAAACGTTCTCCATGCAGTAAAGAAGAAGATTTACAATAGGGGAAGACGAAGACAAGAATTCGTCTCCGAGTGATGAAAGCATCAGAGAAATTGGAAGCTTCGCAGCCGCCGGTCATGATTCATGCGCTCTGACCCTTTCTCTTGACCCGTGATGGCCATGGAAGGGAAGGCTCTCGCCTGGGTGCCAGGAGGCTGCAGAGAGCGCGCGTTATGCCCCACCCCCTCAAGCAACTGTTCTCCTGCTAGCCGTCGTTTTGACGAAAGGAAATGAGGATGAAGTTGAGAGAAGACGCCGAAAAAACTTGCCTGTTGCTGCTGCAGGTTGTTGGAATAGGCGACGCTCGGCGACGCGGATGTCGACGCAATGGCTGCCGATCTACCCGAGGCTGGCCGCCTTATCGTGTCGAGGCCCCAGCGACGGCGTGCCCACGACGTCGCCGTCGTCATCTCCTCCACTCCTCTGACAACACCCTGAATCATGCAAACTCGGAGAGAAAAAACATTCGAAGACAAAGAAAGTGAAAACATATGGATGATCCCCACGCAATGACTAACAACTCTACACACACGATCTCGGCAGTTGTTCGGAAAATTGTAATAACCAGAGGAAGAAGAATGCCTGGCCGCAGCAAGAGGGATAGGGGTGGAGACGGGGAAGAAGGACGATACGATCTTCGGGCGTTTCTGTGAAAAAGAGGAGGAGCTGAAGGGGGAAGTCGGCAATTAAGTCGAGAACAAAGGCGATCAGCGCTCTCGACACGCGTGTATGAAGAACAGCCGATGAGGCGAGGACGAAGGGGCGGCGAAAAAAAACGAGGGGCGCAACAGCTCGAATCGTCAATTTCGCTGTCCGACGCGCCTCTGAGAATGAGCTCTTTTGCGAGATTGCAACGGCGAGGTGATCTTAGGCTCTCTCGAGGCGGGGAGAGGAAGAAGGAGGAGGGGGAGGGAGGAAGGCGAGGCAAGGAGTGTCGAGGCGACCCGCATCGAGGTGTTCGCGCAAGGGCTGGCCCGAGGGGGCGGGCCGCCGCGCCGACGAGCGAAAGAAGCGCCGCCCGCCCGATGGCCAGCCCCGCGTCTGGTCGTGCCGTTGGCTCTTCTCCGCACTGTCCCGAATTAGGCAAAACACGTCATCGCGGATTATATGTGCGGGCAGAAGAGCGGCGTCGTATTTACCATCGCGAAGCGGGATGTGCGCGCGCTTGAAAAAGCCCATTTCCCATGCAGAAAAGAAAGGGTAAAGGGATGTGTTCTCAGGACGGTGAGCTGACGGTGCACAGCGTCTTATGGGAATTAGGATTCTGGATGACAAGGCTTATGGTTCAATCCTCTGCTTGCTCGAAAAGACCATCAGCAGTATTCAGCTCTATGCACGGCTTCATGTAGCATTTTGTATCATTGACGGTGGCTAAAGAAAAGCTTCTGTACAGCGACAACCGAGAGGTGGCAGTGAAGGCGCATGAAAGCTGGCTA
Source organism: Poikilolaimus oxycercus (assembly GCA_034700245.1). Classification (NCBI taxonomy): domain Eukaryota; kingdom Metazoa; phylum Nematoda; class Chromadorea; order Rhabditida; family Rhabditidae; genus Poikilolaimus; species Poikilolaimus oxycercus. The sequence continues at coordinate 22,535 of JAQIXL010000814.1, forward strand.
TTGTCCACGATTCGTTCACAGCCGCCGTCGTTCCTCAAAACGCTCATTTCTACACGCGCCGCGTTCTCTTTTTTTGCTTGAAGCCTTCACAACGACTGTTTTGAGTGACAGAGAGGCGAACGCTGGCCTCCCTCCCTCCTGGTCCAAATGGTTGAGAAGGAAGGAAGTAGAAAAGAGGAAAGACGTAGAAGGCCACTTCCCCCTTGCAGTATGAGAGTCGTCGTTTGGTTCGTCCTCATCCCTTTCTCATCTCTCGCGCAAGGAGGGAGGGCCTCGTCCAAAAAACTCACTTCCCGTCTCCCTCCATGCATAAATACTAATCAAGACGATTCATCATTGCACGCCGGGCAAGAGCCTGCGCACCCTCTTGAAGCCTATCTCTGACACCGCAATCAATAGCCGGCGACGGAAGGAGGACTCTTCGAGATGTTTTTGACTCGGCTCAAGTGCTGATGTCCAGAGGCGTTCGCACTCCTCAGCCGCCCCTCAACTTGGTGTTCAGCTGTACGAAATTAGAACTGACAGCGGGACAAGAAGAGAGGAGACGAGGGTGGAGACGAGTGCTGAAAACGACACGAAGGGAGGAGGACGAAGGGGTGCTGAGTGACACGGCGTCCGGGGACTTGAGCCTCTTCGTCGAAGCAGACTTGTCTTATCTCTGCCCATCCACGCATATTTAGCCCGCTCGGATGTGAAGCCACTCGCTGTCACTCTGCTGTTTCCCAATTTTTTCTGCGCGGGTCTCTTCTTCGTGCAGCCTTGACAGACCCCCAGCGACAGATCAATCGGAACGAGGAGGAGACGGAGGAGGAGGCGAGTGGAGGGTGGTGATCAGGGGCGCTGACCTTCATTAATCTCCGTCACCATTCAGGGAATCACATGAAGAAAGGGACTAGGGAGATTGAGGTGTGCCCTAAACATTAGGGACCAACGGGCCCCAAGTGAGAGTGGGGAGGGGGATCGACGACAAGTGAGTGGAGTGCTGGCAGGCTAGCAACGAGACTCGACAAATAGTGAAACTTCCGCAGAAAGAACTGCCACGCGATCCTTGCGGCATTGAGCCAACGAGCAAAAAAGGGGAAGGATCGAGTCGACGGAGGACGGGGAAGAAGAGGAAGGAGGAGAGGATGCGAAGAGGACGCATTACAACGTCAGAGTGGCACACCTCGCGGCTGCCCAGTGGTCAGCGAAGACGAAGACGCGCGGTGATGTGCGAGGCGGGTCGCGGTGGTCAAAAACAAGAGGGAACAATGGTCAATGGGTGGGGAGGGCGCTTTTTCCTACTCAGAGAGTTGAACAGGTGGTCGTTCGGGGAACGACAAGATACGATGGAGACACGCGAGGAGGAGAGACGAAGGAGGCTGCGCGGCTGAGGGTGAAGAAACAAGAAAATAGGGCCATCGGCGTGTGGAGGCGCGAAGGACGCCAGCCGGAGGGAGGAGGGAGACGAGTCACCAACACCCTCGTCAGCACGCGGGGAAACAAAACGCCTGCCGGTCGCCTTCCTCTCAACCCCGTCGAGTACGATTTCCGAGGACGATAAAGAGGCCCCTCCCAAAGGCGATTTTAATCAGCGTTCAAAAAAATCTCTCTGCACAAATGTGAATGCAAATTCAGACCGCCCAAGTTGCGTTAGTGTAAGCGGCTGGGAAACCGCCAAAAATGATAAGTGACCTTGAAGGTGCGTGCTGTTGACGGAATAGCGGCCAGATTCCGACACCTACACCGACGCCTTGTGAATTTGAATTATTTTCCCGCCCACAAATATCTACCGTAGTGCACAGCGTGATTATCGTGCGGCGCATGCTTCGAGAGAGAAAGCCGCTCGGCTTACAGCTGTTCACACGTTTTTCCTGCAAAAACATCGGAAAGTGCTTGTTTTAAAGTTTCTTTGAATCTTTTCTGCCATCGACATTGAAGTTCGCAAGTT
>JAQIXL010000815.1:0-24453 GCA_034700245.1 Poikilolaimus oxycercus
TGTTACTTTCGCGACTTACGGACGAAAACCTTGATAACAGCATGCAGACAGACAGACGCACCTAGCGGATTATATATAGTAAGGACTAGGCGCTACTAAGTGAGCATTTAGTTACGTTTAGAAGACTCTGTGTCCATTGCTGATGGACACTGGCAATGACGGACTTCGCCTTGGCTTCTAAGGCCATTTGATCACGACTGTCACAGCGTAGGGGCTTCGTCTTAGAAGCTAAGACCATTCGATGAGGGCGGTCACGCCGTCGAAGCTTCGTCTTGGCGTCTAAGACCATTCGGCCACGACGGCCGCGCCGTCGGTGCTTCGTCTCAGCGTCTAAGGTCATTCGATGAGGGCGGTCACGCCGTCAGAACTCCACGTAAGAGTCTAAGACCATTCGATGAGGGCGGTCACGCCGTCGAAGCTTCGTCTTAGAGTCTAAGACCGTTCGATGAGGGCGGTCACGTCGTCGATGCTTCGTCTTGGCGTCTAAGACAATTCAATAAGGACAGCCGCGCCGTCGATGCTTCGTCTTGGCGTCTAAGACAATTCAATAAGGACAGCCGCGCCGTCGGAACTCCACCTTAGCGTCTGAGACCATTCGGTGAAGGCGGCCACGCCGTCAGAGCCTCGTCTAAGCGTCTAAGACCATTCGGTCAAGACGGCCGCGCCGTCGGTGCGATCATAACAAAAAGAGGAGGAAGGAAAACGTGTGGGCTCGCTCTGTTGGCTTTCCTCACGTCCAGGGTAAAGAGAACTGATGAGAATACCTTGATTTGTAAGCCAAAGCACTCAGAACGCGCACCTGGTGCGTGTACCGAAAAAGCGCCAAGCAATTCTGCTGGCGCGCTTGCTGTGTAACTTCAATTTTGCCGTTTCTCGTGTTTTCACCCCAGAAGCATAGTGTTTTGATGCGTTAAAATGATTCTCCGTCCCTGATTACCTATAAGAGCCTATTGGTTTGGCCAGAGCAGGTCGAAATATTGGCTTGTGACATCACTCTCGCAGAGAACTTGCGTATTATTTATAGTAGGGTTATGTGTGATGTACACAGCGCCGCGGCGCCCCACGAAAGGAGTCACAGGGGGTCACTTCCGAGAAAAGGAGGAAACCTTGCGTTCTAGCCCGTGTTCCCGTATGTTTCATGGTTCGAGACATTTCTACCTCGTCAATCCCCTCTCGCTCTTCCCCTTCCTTGCCCTTTTCCAATATCTCCGTTGGTCGTCGTCGGCGGAGGGTGGCGCCCGGGGCGCACCAGTCACATGATCCCCCGTCTCTCTTTCTCTCTCGTTCTTCTTGTAGTCGACCACTGGCCTCCTGCGCCGCGGGCTGACCGGATACGCCCCTTGCAGAGAGAGGAGAGAAGGACCTTCTGCTTTGATTCCAACCCCCACCCACTCATCAGTCTTCAACGAATTCTCTAACAAACAACACATTCCCAGGTCTTATCGTGCATATTCCGTTGCTCCCATGAAATATTCGCAAATTGAATGAAGTGACGTGTGCAACGGCGTTTTCCCGAATGGAGCAAGCGGCGGCAGCCGGGCAGAGGAGGAGAAGGAGGAAACGACGCGAGAGAGTCCTGAGGGGGGCGCCGGCCGGCCGCCGCCGACGAGAAGGCCTTCTCCTCCTCCTCTTGCTCGCGTCGGCGGCCCGCTCTCGGCTCTCTGCCTTCCTCCCTCTTTCCACCCAGTCGTCCTCCTCCTCGGCCTACCCCCCTCCCCAATATATTGACGTTAGGCGCGTGAACCGCGACGTCCGACGACGGCGAGTCGGGAATGGCGTGGCGAGCACATATGCCTGCCTCTCTCTTGCACACTGGGACAATGAAGCGTTGATTGCAGAACCAAGTCACGAGAGAGCAGGACCGGGCATCCCAGGTCCCCTCTCCCCTCCACCTGGTCCTCCACACCTCCACGTGAAAACGCTTGAAGAGAAAGAGACCATCAACTAATTTCATCTTCTTTCGTCAACTCAATAACGTCATCATCATCACTGAGTCGTGGAGGAGCTGTGGAAACCCTGGAGTGGAAGAGGAGGAACGAGCCCGTCGTCCCTGCGAAATCGTCTTTTTCAACTGCCTTCAATATCTTTACCCGAGAGGTAAGCGCCTTTACTCGAAAAGCGAAAACCCAGGTGATGATAGGTTTCACACGTAAGGGGAGGGTGATGGTGGGCGGATCAACGCGGCGTTCCCATTTCTTGTGCGCGCGTCGGCCACCACACAAATGACACAGAGAGCTTGAAGTTTGATCGCACGACCGCCTTCTCTTCTGCCCCCCCCCCCCTTATGATGCTGCTGGGATGGCTGGAAGGCACAATGCTAGGAAAAAGAAAGAGATGAGGAAGCGGAAGAATTATTACACCCTGCTGCTGCCGCCTCTCTCTCGCGCGACGACGCGCGTGTACGCAAAGAGGACGCTCGAACTAATCCGCATAGAGGGAGAAGAGGGAGGGAGGTGAGCGAGATGGACGCTGTGACGAACGATGCAATCACTCTTCATAAACACTCTCACATACTGTTTGGAAAGGATCCCCCCCCCCTCGTCCACATGAAACATCTATGCAAATAGACCGTAATCCATGGGCTCGCATATGTACGAGGAGCGCGCGCGCACCACTGCGTGCCATGCCCTAGTTCGTCCGAGGGCAAATCTGAACACCAATAAAAGTGTTCTTTCTCTCCCTTCATCGATCCTAGAGTGTAGTTCCCCTTTCGAAGCTCCACGGTGCAAATCTTAAAGTCTCGCCCCAAGAGGCAGAGACAGGAGGAGAAAGGAGGCTTACACTAATGATGATTTTGTTTCGTTGCAGTAGGAGGATGAGCGAGTCGGACTCTCTCGGTACGAGCGCTAGCTCAACGGACGCGGCGGAAGCCTTCAGCGCCCTTCTCGCCTCAGTCGCCCGTCCCATTCCACAGGCCTTCGGATTCGATACTTACGGTATGGTGATCCCTTTCTTGATCCGTTTAGTCTAATCCTATTCTCTCGTCTTCTTCTTCTTCTCGCATTTTTGGATTTGAGGCGTCATTTGGTTGAGTGAGGGACGAGGGGGGAGACCTCTTGACTTAGATCTCGCCTCATAAGTGGATCGTTCCCTTTCAGGGATCCCGCACCCCGCTCGTCTATTGTTTTTGCGCTCCCGTTTCTCGCCACCTCGATGAGAGATGTGAGAGACCCCTCAATAGGAGAGGGAGGGCATAACGATTTGGACGAAACCCGATCAGTTGATCGAAAATTGATCCTGCTTTGGAAACATTGCACACGCCAGCGCATTTGACCACGTCGTCCTCAAACGATCGACCATCGTCCACACGCCAGCGGTCGGTCGCATACACAGCAATTGCAGAGGAGGGGCGCCCATTTTTGGGCCGATTGCGGCGCGTCCTCGCTCCCTATTTGACTGTTTCCCTCCTTCTCTCTTGCAAGTGTGAAGGATGAAGAGAGGGAGGGACGGTGTCCCTCTTTGGATTGTAAAGGAGGCCGTGCTATATTTACCACATGGGACAAATTCATCACACGTACACACGTACGAAGGAGAACGAAGAGGTGAAGGAGGAGGAGGAGGAAGGAAATTTTGTGGGACAGCCCTCCCTCACCCCGGGAGGTACATGAAAGACCCGGAAACACTCTCATCTTCTTCTTCTACACGCACATTGCGGGAGGACGAGGGGGACCCAGTTTTACCCCCGAAACTTCGTATGGTTTAGAGGCGCGGGAGATGCTTTGGGTGAAACCAGTGCGTTGTAACATTCGGAATTGGCAATCAAAGAAGAAGACGGTTTTGCCTCCTCCTTCTTCTCCTTCAAGCTTCAAGCCGAAACCGCGTGGAGGAAACTCGAACTGGCTTCAAACACAGGAGGAACTAGTGAAATGTTGTTGCTCTGTGTGCCAGGGGTCGAGCCAATTCGCATACGCGGAAAAGCTGTTTCAAAGAATAGAGCGCGTCCTTCTCTCTCTTCCTCTTCTCTTTCTGGAGCCGCGCAAAGTGCCGTCGCCGACGAGGACGCCCACAAAAACGCGCCGACGACCACAAGAAGCAACCACTATGGCGCAACCACAAAACAAGTTCCCTTCTGGCCGCAGCATTCCTCCTCCCCCTCGTCTTCTTTAGCACGAATATTTTCGTGTGGAGCCTCGGGCCGGTGCGCAGAAAACGAGGCGTTGCACGTTGAGGAGAGTCGAGGGGCCCCGCATGCAACATTTGAGGAGGACCCCGACTCGGTCTGGATTCTTGCCAAATTGGCCTCGTGCGAGAGAGAGAAAGAGATGGGAGCAGGTGACGCGAAAGACTTTTTCCTTGCCGAATAGAAGGGTCATTGTCTCGGACAATGGACCTAAATCACCGCTATATCGTCTTGAGGGAGAGAGAGGGCGCGCGAGGCCAAAGCTCGATTGGTGTTGAAAGAAGAAAACGGCATTTTCATTTTCATCGCTAGGGACGCGATGTGGCCTTTGATGCTTCGGCCAGAGAAAGGCTGTTGCACACAGAGAAACATTTCCAGCAACCCGGACGCCCCTAGGGGTCTTTGCCTGTGCCTTCTGCTTCGTTTCAGAGAAGCATTACACCGATCAAAGCAAGCACACTTTGGGCGGAAATCAAACGAAGAAGCAAACAACGCGCGCGCGCGCGCGTTCCAAAAGGCACGCGCTCTTGTGCGCGAATTTGGTGTGGCACCTAAACGGTGCAAGCCTCTTGCGCGTTTTGTTTTCACACTTTTCTCTGGGATTTCTTGCTTTTCGACTCTCTTGCGCTGATTTCTCGCTCGCGAAGTTACGCGTCATTCTCTCTTTGAAATGCGGCTCCCCGCGCTTGGTCTCTTGTTGTTGGGTGATCGCCTTATTCGAGAGCGCGCGTCTGCAAGGTGAAGGCTTCTTACGCTCGCGCACAGCGGCTCGTCTCTTCTTAGCCGACGGCTAAAAACGTTCTCGCCTCGCTATTCGCCGAGGGCCGCCCTTCGTTCGGACTTTTGCGTTCTTCGACGGGTGCTCTTGCGCACAAAACCACTTAGACGCGCTTCTGTTCGCCCTCTTCTCGCTCGCATCTTGCATAAGGATCCAGCTCTCGAGCGCCCGCTTGATGATCCTCTTTAGGCATTGAAAGGAGTTTTTTTCACATGCCGATCCTTGGGTCTTACGGAGGCTTCTTTTCCTTTCTGGCGTCTTTGATGACGCTTGGTGGAGCTTAGATTTTATTTAGTTCTCCTCAAATGTGCTTCGGAAGGCGACGCATGGGCCGTTTCCATCCTTTTCGCCGAAATATCCCGTGCTTGAAACGCGCTCTGAAGCACAAGGCCGCGTCCCTCGCGCCCTCTCTTGTCCTCAGCCTCTCGTCCGCGTATCCCGTGAATATGCAGCGGCCGGTCACCCGCTTTATTGAATGACGTGCGCGACTCGTCTAGGCGATGTTTTTGCCATTTGTTTTCTCTTTCTCTCGTTTATTTCCTTGTCTTTCATTATATCACTTTACACTCAACTAAATTTCGGCTTTTGCAGGCATGGCACCGGTGGTCGTCGGGTCGTTCGGCTTGGCGCCTACACCGCCGCCGCTCAGCGAACAGGTACGTCGAGTTGTGCTGGGCGTCCTCGTCCTTGGCCTCTCGTTCCTTGTTCTTTTGTTCCGATTCTTCCTCGTTTTTCTTCGTCTTTCCTTGATTTGATCCGTTCGTTACGTTCTGTGAAGGCTGGAAGGAAGGGGAGACGTCGGGGGCATGTGCGTCGTCACGCGCTTTTTTCGCCAGTGGCACATAAATTCTGAACGAGCGTAGCACCTCATTGCGCGATCGCCCTCTTGCTCTTGTCGTGGGGGCGTCGGCCCAGGCTTTTTATCTCCTCTTTGAAGACACGACGTGGCGCCTTGAAATTCGCCGTTTTGGAGGGAGTTTTCACGCACACGAGCCCCATCAAGGGCGACCATGATTCTCGATTCTCGCGTCTGCTCAAGCTCGCCCCTCTCTCTTCACTAGTTCCAGTAACTGAAAGTTTTCGTTCGTGACTTGGTAGAAACGGAAATCAGTTTGCTCGTTCCTGAAGACTGAGAAGGAGGAAGGAGGTACCTAGGGGAAGACTGCTCGTCAGCTTGTTTACGTCCTAGCCGAGTGAGCAGAGAGAGAAAAAAGTGAGGGAGGGGGATGTGAAGGAGGAGTGGAAGGGGGACGCGTTGAGGGGGCAGCTTGCGTGTGATGTGTAAGTGCGTGTGTGTGTTCTTGTCACTGCTGAATTCACCTCTTTCACCGCCGCCGCTGCTTCTGCTGCTAGCCGCCCTCGCATGCTCGCTCTTTTCGGCACCGCCTTTTTGTCACATCCGTGCCACGTGAGGGCACGCGCGGAATTCTGAAGAGGGCAAAGAGGGAGGAGGAGGAGAGAGAGGGCGAAGGATAGGATCGCTCACGTGGCGCCCTCTCGCCACTGCCCCGAGAGGAGAGAGAGGAATCGGGGCCAAGCGACCACACACGCACGCACAGCACACGGCTCACTCGTGACTCCTTGTTCCGGGACGTGGGGGAAGGGAGAGGGGCGAAGTGCATAGATTGGCCTAAGGAACCCGCACCACGTGCCTTCGTTTCCTCTCCTCCTTCTTCTCTCCCAGGACATCTCGTCCACGAGGCCCGGGACCCGCGCTGAATGCCGCATGTGACCAATTTCTTTAACACACCCACACCCCTCTCGCGTCACTTGTCGAGAGTGAGAAATAAGGGAAGGAGAACAACACGCGCCGAAAACCACCTCTCTTCTCTTTTCGCTGATATCGAATTTGGGGGACACACGTGAAAATTGACCACAGTTGCGCGTTGAGTGGTGGGCCTCCCTCGGCTGACAAGGTCGAAGTGGGATTTGTCTTGTTGGCCCACGATGAGGAGAAGAGATAGTATGACGCGGTGTTGAGGGGATGATTGGAGCTCTTCCACACATGGAGACGGCGTTGACAGTGCAAAGAGAAGGGTGGACAAGGGTGAGGTCATTCGCGTGTCTCGTTGATTTGGTCACATCGAACTAGGGAGAAGAGAGAGGATTCTCATGGTTCACAGAAGAAGGCCTCCTCCTCCGCTTGCACAACAGCAAAGAAAAAGAGGCGCGAGCGGGACGACGGTCGGTCGCGCGGCGCCTCCTTAGTCAAAGGTCAGATTTCAAAAAAGACCTCGACGCCCTCAGCGCGAACCCTTCTTCTTTGTTGCGTTCCTCATGATTCGTTTTTGGGGGGTGGCGTATTTGGCCTGGCACTCTCTGTGATTTGATTGAGGGGATCGCCCTTTTAGAGGGGAACGTCAAGGTCTTTCATCTCACCTTTTCGGGGAGTGAGATCAGAGCACAGTAGATACAGGGGTGGACGATGCGTGGATCAGGGATGAATGATCGTGAACGGGGAATTTCATGATGGAAAGGAAGGAAACCACTTGCAAGAGAGAGAGAGAGAGGGTCTTGTGTGGTGGCTGGGGTTCATTTCGGTTGACGGCACACAGAAGAGTGGAATGAAAATGGATGTGTGTGTGCATGAAAGTGTAGAGAGAGTGAGAGAAGGGAAAATTGCAATGCTATGACCTCGAAGAGGAAGGAAGGGGGGCTGTGCCTGTCTGTCTCTGGAGAATCCCGGTTGACCCCGTCGCGTTGTCTACACTTGGCACGTAGATTCTCTGTGTTCATCGCGCCGCCACCGCTCGCCCGCCTCGACCACTATGTGACAATCAATTGTTCGATTCGGGGACAAAGGCCACTCGGGCATCGCGCCTCGACGAAAAGAAGAGGGAGGGAACCACATGGTTTAGTGGGTTGAGGGGGGGATCGACAAGAATTTATTTGTTCGACCGAGAGAGAGGAGGGAAGATTGAAATTTTGATCTAGCTCGTCTTCTCGCTGTGCATATGGTCAGCATAGGGGAGGAGGAGGCTCGAGTGTCTCCCTGATGGATGAGACATTGAAGAGGCGACGCGTCGTTCTCGTTGATGGGGACACACAGCCTTTAATCCGCTCAATTCGTTCCACTATTCGACAATGCCCCGTCTCTCTTCGCTCGTCTTCGGTCTCGATCGTCTTCGTCTCGTCGGTGGTCGACCGACCAACCACACACATACGGCTAAGGCGCACTCCTCCTCCTTCGTTTTGTGGACAGTCGAGGCGGTGTGTGGGAAAGCAGAGGAGAGAGGAGTGAGAGAAAGTACACGAATAAGGCGGAGCGGTGGGGATGACTTTGAGGCTTCTCTTTCGCTGTCTCACCCGCTAGCTCACTCCTTGGGTGTCTGGTCATCGAAGGTTGCTGACGAAAAGAAGAATTTTGTCGAAGAGGCGGTGAAAATCCGTCAAAGAGGTGCGTCTTCTCTCTGCCGAGCTTCGATCACACACCGTGATCACAGTGAGCGCGCGCCTCTCTTTTCTCGGCTTGGATGGACCACAAAAGGCGAAGTGAAGAGGATGAGTGGGAGGGAGGAGTATCGTTTGATCGCTTTTCTCTCGTTGACTTGGTGAATGGACGCTTTTGAGGTGTTTGTGTGTGGTGGCGGAGAAGAGTGGATGAATGAAACGAGTGAAGAGTGTGAGGAGAAGAGAGCGACATGAGAAACTATCGAGGGGGCAAGAAAGAAGAAGAGTAAGAGGGCAGGCAGATGAAGCGTCTGGGAACAATTTAGTTATGAGAAGGAGGAGGGCAGGTAGCCGGGGCAAGAAGGTTTCTGGGAAACTCCCAGGACATTGGAGGCGCGCCACTAGAGCGTTGTCAGTGAGGCGGTTGTTTTCCACGGGTGTCCATGACGCGTTTCGTCCAGCCTCGTCAACGACCTTTTGTGGAAAGGTCGAGGCCCGCCGCCAAGCTTTGTGCGCCAGGAGCTGACCGGTGCTTCCTGACACGACCATCACCATCGCTGCCTTCATCACCTCGGCCCTCGCCAGTCCAATCTCCCTCCTCGTTGTTTATGTATACAAAAGAAGCGCCTTCTTCTTCTTGGCGCGCCTTCTCCTCTCCCACATCACGGCCCGTCATCAGCAGCGAGCTTTTCAATTCTCTTCTTCTTCTTCGGGGGGTGAGCAGCGAGATGAATCGTCTCGATTGCACCTTGCTCTCTGTCTCGGGGCTCATCTTGGGGTTCGTCCCTCCCTCCTCTTCTTTTTTGATGAAAGCGACGATGAGAGGAGGGGAAAGAGCGATCCATTCATTCAGGCGCGCGTGTGGCTCGTCGTCGTCCATGCCGCGTTTTGTTTGGACGTGAAGCGGCTGGCGTCATTCCTCGTCTTCCTCACGCTTCTCCCTCTTTCTCTCTCCATCTCTCTCTTGCCCTCTCTCTTTCCCCTTTCGTCGTGTGGCCCGCGAGAGGAGTCGCCAACGCTGCACATCACGCGGATTTCTGGAAATTGAGAGCGTCGCCGCGTTGGTTTCTTTTTTCTCTCTCTCAGCGGCTCTCACTCGTCCCGGGGAGCGTCGCTGGTTTTTATTTTTCCTCTCGACCACCACGAAAATCCGCGCTTTGGAATGGAAGGGGGATGTGCGTGGAATGTGAGCTTTTCCCGGATTCCCGGAAAGGAAGCGAGTTTTTCTTGACGGGCCTCTTTTTTTTCTGTCTCCTTGAGTGAGAATTAGTCATAGTGGAAGGAAGATCCAGACTGCACCTGTTGCTTGTGAAGTGAATGTAGATTGGGGCAAGAACCAGAGGGGAAGAAGGTGTGACCTCGCTGCGCGCGCACTCGCCCGCAACCCGTGGTAGGCGACAAGGTGCGAACAGCAGTTGGCGGTCGCCTCCAGCAGAGGTCATCTCGCCCATCATCAACAAGCGGGGCGACTGGGCTAGTTGCCAGAGCAGCCTTCCCCACTCATCCTCGATCTTCTTCCCGCCTCTTCTTCCTCTTTGTACTCTAGTCGCAGTTCGCGCACCCCGCTGTTGTTGATTGTTTATTGGCTGAAGTAGCGAGTGAGTGGGGGATGCGCGAGGGAGAGATGCCCTTTCCGGTCGCATGCATCACAGCGGTTGTCAGGTCGATTTCTGATTTCAGAGTGAGATGAAAGGAGAGAGGAGGGAGAGTGGTTGGAGGGTGTTGCCCGAGAATTTATGGCTCATCACTCCGGGAGAGGGAGCAGAAGGAGAGAAGAAGAAGTGGAGGAAGACGAAGAGTGACACCTCAATCTTTGCTGGCTGTTCATTTTTCATCCTTCCTCGTTCGTCCTCCTCCTCGGCGAAGTCCGAAAAGTGGGGGAAGGGAGAGATTTGGCGAGGGACTTTGTCCACTTCTTCGGTTTGTCCTTTATTCCCCAAGCTCTTCGTCTTCTTTCTTCCTTAGTTCGAATCAACAAGCGGTCATTTGAAGTGTGTGTTAGAGAGAGAAAAGAGGGGGAGTGATTGAGCATCTTGCAGTGTCAGCAGGTTGTTTCCTAAGACGAAGGAGAGAAGGAGGGGCAGGGCACTCTGACACTCCAAGCTTAGTGTGTGGTCTATGAAGAAAGGGGAGACTCTTCTACAGGCTTATCAGTCAGTCACTGAGACTGTGCTCGCTCTTGGTTTCCTCGCGTTTCGTTGGTTGTTGTTTTGCTCGAGAGAGGGCGAGAAGGGTGTCCCGCAGAGAACGATGAAGAGCTAGGCACTCCGATTCGACCTTCACGCTTTATGCCCAAGACTGGTTGTATGAACTCTCGCAGTAGGGGGCTGTCTACATCACTAGCAGTCTTGACTTGATGGCAGTTAGGTTGAAGAAGAAGAAGAAAGTAAGGAGGAGGCGACTGACGTGTCCACCACGAACCGTAGTCCGCACTGCGCGACAACAAGACGCGCGCGCGCGCCCGCGCCTTCTCTCTCTCCTCTGAGAAGGAGAGGAGAGAGCGGGCGCATCTCTTTCGCTCACTGTCAGTCCTCTTCGCTTGCCGCCTTCTCTCCTCTCCGTGGTGCCCCCTGAGAGCCGAGCGCGCCCCCCTTCGGCGCAGAGGGCGAGAGAGATTCCGTAGCCTCGCACAGAGTTGGCCCCCCCTCGCCGAGGAGGCGTTGCCGGTGATGTGGCGAGATCGCTGAAGATCTCCCTCTTCCCCAAAGATTTGTCGAAGAAAAATCCCCGCCTGTCCCTTTTCTGCTCGAATTCGCGGCGTCTTGGGACTGTGGCCGTTTCTGCACTTTGCGCTCTCGCTATTGTTTTCGTTTCGCCGAGAGAAGTGATCATTGCTTCTTTGACCTTGTTAAGAAGTCACGGCTACAGCCGACTAGCCGGCCGATCACCAAAGAGCAGGCTTGCGAGCGCAGCGCACTTTTGCAGTGGCGAACGAAAAGAGGCGGGTAGAGGAGCTGGCCACAACCGTTTTACCGCTGTTGTTATTGTCCCCGGTCGCGCTCTCTCTTCTCGGTGGCGCCCCTTTCTCTCCTCGGCGCTCACCGTCCTTCCTTCCTTCTCTGAGGTGGTTCACTCTCTTCTCATTCTCCTTCCTCTCTATGATCAGGGGAGAGCCCCGCCTCCCCCCTTTACATGAGGTGGCAGCGGCGGTGACGATCATAGTCGTCGATCTCTCGCCTTCTTCTTCCCCTCTCGTCTTGGCCATTGTCACCGACTGCCACCACAACATGGTGGTGTCAATATACAAGAGAGACGCGTGAGAGCGAGGTGGAGAGGGCGCCTTTAAGAATCTCTTTCAAACTTGTCTTTTCTTGGTTGTTTGAGATGACCTTCTTCCTCGCCCTCCCCTCACCCTTTCTCGTCCCCGTCCAAACTGCGCGGCCATCGTCTCGCTCCACTTCCTTGGCGTTTTAGATCGACGTCGTTGCGCTTGGCTAGAAATCGTGAAATCCCCAGCACTGTCTCGAATAGTCGTCTGAGACCAATCGTTCCAGTTGAAGTTTTAAATAGGAGCTAAAAGAGCTCGAGCGAAAACTCCCTTGGTGGGCTCTTCGTTTTCTGCGCTCTTCGAGGCGCGGTCGAGCGGTCTGCTCGCTGAAGAGCGCCGCTTTTTGTGGTGGGAGCTATTGATTCATAGAGTCTCTCGCTGTTTCGACCGGATTGGCTTCTCCGCTTTTTCGGCGTCGTCGACTCTCCCCGACTCTTCTGCTCTTTTCCAGACTGTCATTCTTCGTGGTTGTCGGGCGCCCCGAAGGCGGATTCACTCGATTTTCTGGTCATGGGATATCCTCTCTCTCTCTCACTCTTCTTCTTCATTCAGTTCTTTCGTCTCCTCATCTTTATTCCTTCCACGTCGCCCTCCCTTCTTTTCTTTGCAAGAAACTTGATTCACACTTCTTATGGTAGTGATGTTGCAGGTGCTGAAGTGCCCGCTGTGCCAGGAGCCGTTTCGCGAGCCGAAGGTCTTGGCCTGCTTCCACAGCTTCTGCAAGCCCTGCCTTGAACGTCAACTCGACTCCAACGAGAAGGTAAGCGAAGATTTCTTTGCTTTGCATTTCGTTATGGGGTGATGATACGAAAATTGCGCTAGCTGATGTAATTTCTTTCGTCTAACGGCACTTGAGACATGGTCGTCGGTCGCAGAGATGCTGATCGTCTCGTCGTCGTGCATTTCGACGAGAAGAAATTTTTTGCATGCTTGAGAGGAGTGGGGAGAAAGACAGAGAAGGGAGAAGGAGAGAGAGAGAAGGGGTGAGCACATGATCGTGTGATGTGAACGATAGAGAGAAGAGGAGGAACCCCTAGAGGCGTAGTGGGCGGAAAGAGGCCGCCGTCGACGACGACGACGCATGCACAAACATAAGCTCACGCTTCAATCGAAAGACTCGAACGAGGCTTTCGATTGGGGGAAAGGAACGCTTTGTTGAATCTTTCCCTCTCCCTTGAAACTCATTTGAATTTTGAACTGAAAAGATTCCACGCATTCCTTGAGAATTCGTTCACTGATTCTCATTGTTTGCTCTTGCAGGTAGTGTGCCCGCAGTGCAACATGGAGACGCAACTCTCGCTGCAACTCGGCCTCGATTCACTACTCACCGACTATGGACTCGAAAGCGTTCTCGCTAGGTTTGTGAATTGCTTTGGAGCTCGGAATGCTGAATGTTTTAGGCAGATGGCTGGAGCGGCAGCAGAGGAGAAGGGCTTGATCTTCGGCTCGCCGTCGTCCACGTCGTCGTCGCCACCGCTTTCGGACTCGCCCGTCGATCAGGTACTTCTGTGGCAGGTTAGAGAATGTGACGAGCTATGAATGCGCTCCGTCTTTTCTGTTTCACTAGGTAGCTGTAGTAGTAGAGGCTAGGAGTGAGTGCTTGTTTCTCCGATTTCATGTGATTGTGATGAATGATCATGATGATGCTAAGAGATTTGAGTGAAACATACACGAGTTTCAAGAGACAACTGAGATTTGAAGTTGCAGAACAGCAACTCGCGTCGCGCCTCGTGCACGGGCTGCAAGAGCCAGGAGCGTGCGTCCGCCTTCTGCAGTGATTGCTCGCACTTCTTGTGCAGCAACTGCACCATGGCTCACCAGTACATGCACTGCTTCGAGGGTCATCGAGTTGAGGTTAGCTTGTGTTTCGAAAGCATTTGAAATACTGATGTAACTGTGGAAGTTAATTTCTTTCTTGATGGCGTCGTTGAGACAAACTGTTTCAGGAGCTCTCGGCACGCTGCCCGTCGCCGCCGAGTGTGGCCGTGGCGGCCGCTGCTTCGGCTGCGGCGACGCTGCCCGCCTCGGTGTGCAAGTGCCTCCAGCATCGGACACAGCCGTTGCGCTTCTTCTGTTTGAGCTGCAACCTGGCCATCTGCCGGGAGTGCACCCTCACCGAGCACACGGCTCCGCATCACCAGTACGAGCCCATCTCGGAGGTGAGTCTTTTTTCGATTCTTGTATGTTCGGCAATATTGATAAGAATCAATGATCTTGATGATCTCTGCAGGTGGCGGATAAGCAGATGGCGACCATGGAGGCGCTCGTGGACGACGCCCGCAATAAGAAGGCGGAGCTCCTCGGCATGTTCAAGGTGAGTGCTAAAGTTGAGATGTGTTTCGAGAACAACATTAACTTGAGTATTTGGAAATTGCAACATTGTTCGGCGAATTCGATCGTTCTTACGCAATGTTTTCAGCTCGTGGACGCGGCGCAGCAGCGCCTCAACCAGTCGGCGGATCGTGCGCATCGTATCCTCGAGGAGAGCGTGCACGGCCTCGTGCGTATCATCGACGAGCAGCGCAAGCTCATCAGCAAGGAGATCGATGCTGCCTACTCGGCTAAACACGTGAGTCTTCTTCGGATTTGACTAGGTTTCGCCTCTTCACTATCTTATTTCTGCTTTTCGACGGATGATTTTTGTAAATTTTATTCTTTTGCAGTTGCAACTGACGATGGTGGACAAGCGCATCCAGCAGATGAGCGAGAAGCTCTCACAGACGATCGAGTTCACGTCGCGACTAGTGAAGAACGCGCGTCCGACCGAAGTGATGGTCTTCAAGCAGCTCCTCGACACGCGTCTTCGCATCTTCCTCGAGTTCAATCCTGATGTCTCGAACGTCCTCTCGACTACTTGCGAGGTTTCTTTTGATCTTTCTTGCCGAAAAACAAATCTTCAGATTGACGCGATCTCGTTGAACGCACAGACGGCTCGCAGCCAGGTGGCATCGATGCTTGGCGGCGGTCGTGTGGCAGGTCCCGAGGCGGCGTGGGGTCTCATCGGCAACGGCCTTGGTGGTGGAATGGGCAGCAACTCGATGTTGGGCTCTTCGGCGGCGCAGGTCGCCCTCTCGTCGGCGCAGTCCGGCATGCCCCCGACTCCAATCGGACGTCCACCTTCACGTCAGCTTATGCGCTCACCTCAGGGTTTGTGATTGGAACTGTTCCATGATTGATATCTTTAGGTCTCCCATTCTCGGACTCGTTGCTACGCGCGAACAAGAACGACTTTGGAGCCGCGTTCTCGGCACCGGATTCGCTAGGATTCGCCGCTGCGCACTACGAGAAATGGTCTGCCGGACACGAGACCGGAGGAATCCCGCTTGAGCCCGCCTTCCATCTGGGTGAGTTCTTTTATTTGTATTTCAAAACTTCTTCAGGACTCCCAGATGGCCTCGGTGAGAGCCCGGACCTCTCGGATTGTGCGTCGACAATCGTGGAGAAGGCGAGCGGTGTGACAGCGCCGTATCCGCCGCGCTCGCAGATCAAGAGACAGAAGATGATCTATCACTGCAAGGTGAGATAGTTCTTGCGACTTGAATATTTGTCTTCTTGTAGTTTGGTGAATTCGGTGTGATGGAGGGACAGTTCACGGAGCCATCGGGAGTGGCCGTGAATGCGCAGCACGACATCGTCGTTGCTGACACGAACAATCACCGTATCCAGGTTTGAATGAGATTCTGGCTTTGAATTCAACGTTTCTAGGTCTTCGACAAGGAGGGCCGCTTCAAGTTCCAGTTCGGCGAATGTGGCAAGCGCGACGGTCAGCTGCTGTACCCGAATCGTGTGGCGGTGAACAAGCTAACGGGAGACTTTGTCGTCACCGAGCGTTCGCCCACGCATCAGATTCAGGTTTGTGACGATTTCAATTAGTCAACTTCTTATGAATTGCTTCTCCAGGTCTACAACCAGTACGGGCAATTCCTGCGCAAGTTCGGTGCCAACATCCTGCAACACCCTCGTGGAGTGTGCGTGGACGCGAAGGGCCGCATCATCGTTGTGGAATGCAAGGTACGCCCAGTTCTAGCTTTTCTCTCTATAGTGTCGCCGCCTCTTTTGAACATTGAAGTGGAAGCTTGTTTACGAGTAGTGAGTGAATGGAGCAGAAGAGGGGAGTGAAATGAGAGTGGTTTAATGGTCTCAGTGGAAGGCAACTCATGCACGTGTTATCGTGACGAGGGAGGAAGAGAGACTAGTCAAGGGGAATGTGATACTAATGGCAGGGTGACGTTTTGAAGCATAGAGATCAATAGTTGTACCATGAGGATGACGACGGCCTTGTTGTTGATTCGCTTCGTCTAGTCTCAAAGGGGAGGGGGAGTGAGAGAGTAATTTGTATTTGTTCTCGTGATTCTTGACCCCCTATCGTTCCATGTTGGTGTTAGGGGCAGAGAGGAGAGGAGGGCCGGCACGAGACCACCGCCCTCTTATGGGAATTTCGCCCGCCGCGCGCGCGCGTCCTCGTTATGCCCTCTCAGCGGGCCCACGACGACCAACGAAGGAGAAGAAGCAAGGGGGAGCTCTTGGAATTGAGGGACTACACACATGAAATTGCTCTTTGCTTGGTATTTCGACGTGACGGGAAGGAGGAAGTTTTGCACGACTCGCAGTTCTTTGCAGGAGAAGAAGTGTTGAGAAGAACAAGAGCAAGTCTTTTTGTCTCGGATTTGTAGTGGTCGTGTTGTCAAGGGAGATGGCTAGAGTACATGCACGTATGATGAGGGTCTGGTCTCTTTGCGCTCGCTCTGCCCTCTTCGTCGTCTTTCTTTCTCTTTGTTAACGGCTTTTCTGAGAAGCAACAAGGGGGCGCGCTGCCGCATTGGAATTTGTGCCCCGAAGGGGACAGGAATGGAATTCTCTCTTCTTCTTCTTTCTGCGTGTAAAGGAAAGCGGGGAGAAAAGGGCTGAGAGAAGAACACGAACGTCAAGAGGAAGAAGAGAAGAAGCGCAATACAAAACGCCGTTCGCCGCCCGCTTCCGAGACCTTTGCCTTCCTCACGTTCGGCGCCGCGTTCCTCGTCGAAGTCGACATGATTCACCATCGTTTCCCCATTTCTTCAAGACACTAAAGACGTCATTCACGAGTTCTGAAACGGGAATAGACGTTTGATTCCATTTTTGCACAGACTTTAGTCTCGGTCTTCTCGTTTACTTCGTCGCTCGGCACGCTAGATTTCCCATGATGTCTGCGACTTCTGCAGCAGCGTCGAGAGAAGAGAGAGAGGGCAAATGCTTTGCTGGGAAACGCATTATGCGGGAGAGTCAGCGAGAAGGCGGAATGGGAAAAGTGCAATTTGTTGATTGTCGGACTAGCTAGCAGGAAGGGAGACAGGGTATCGACGTGAGTTCTCGAATAATGTAATAGGATAAGAGGGCATGGCTGTCGTTTATGGGAGGTGAGCTGTCCTCGGTACATTTTGTTAATTTCATACCAGGAAAAGAGCAGAGTTTCCGCGCTCGCCTCTCTCTCTTTGGCCTTCCCATTTTGCTGTCCATCGCCACCAGGCACATGCATTCGCACACAATGAAAGGGCGCGCGTGCTGAGAATTCGCCCTTCGTTTGAGGCAGAGGCCTCCCTCCTCCTCTCAATTTACTCTTTCACCACCACACGATGAGAGGGAGGGCAGCACCGAGAGGGGAGAGGTGATGGCGGTGGGAAAATGTCCCCGGGAGGTCGTCTCAGTTCTCGCGTCGACTTCCTCCTTCT
The DNA here is from genome assembly GCA_034700245.1 of Poikilolaimus oxycercus. NCBI lineage: Eukaryota > Metazoa > Nematoda > Chromadorea > Rhabditida > Rhabditidae > Poikilolaimus > Poikilolaimus oxycercus. The sequence goes on from JAQIXL010000815.1 coordinate 17,265, forward strand.
CAACTTTAGTCTTTCTGTCTCAGAGAGGGGGAAGAAGAACAAGTCTCGTCTTTGTTGTGCTATAGAAGGAGCTGAAATTCGGTTCCCAAGAGTGGGCGATTGAGAGAGAAGGGGAAGAGGGGAGCCACTCGGGCGGAAGCGCCGCCGGGCACATCACGTGAAGGATTGAATGGAGAAGTCACAAGAGAGAGAGGGAGCCGGGACCGAGGAGGGAAGAAGATGACCCCTATTGATGCTTATCGTCTTTTCTCTCCGTCGTCCTCTCGGGACCCATGTCCGACGAGGGCGACCTCCTCTCGATAGTTACAATCTCTTGGGGGGGAGGGGGGGGGGGGGTGTCGAGGACAGAGAGGGGAATTTGCCAAAACGATCGAGGCGGTCGCGTGAAGGGAGTGAGTGCGAGTGAGAGTCACATGCTGCCGGCAGCAGCGGCGGCGCGGCCTTTGACCCCGTTCGTTCTCTCAGCTCTCGCCCTTCCTCTCCTCTCTCCAACTTCTCGCCGCTGCCCTCGTGATGCCACGCATAGCAAGGAAGGCGCACAGGAAGGGAGGAGAGAATGAAAGAAGATGACGCAACTAATGTGTGTGAACCTGTGAGGAGTGGAAGAAGGGAAGGGGGCTCTTTCGCGTTGATGTGAGCAGAGAATATAAGTTGAGTTTACTTTTCTTGCTGCGTCGTTCTCTTTCGCCGAGTTGTTTGTATGAGGGGGAAGGGGACAAGCAGAAATACGCAAGTGCCTGAAATGGACGAGGGACCATCTGCTCGCATCTCTCAATCTCGTCAGGCGGGGGCGCGCCTTCCTTCTCTCATCGAGGCAGGGGGGTCTCCTAACAGTCACGACAGGGGGCAGCGGGGCTGGATTTCCCGCCAAGCCGCCCAGGAGAAGAAGGGGGACAATTCTCTAGAGACAGCGAGTGTCCTTGCACGTGTCGCGTTGGCCTCTGGAGAGTGGAGGGTAAGAGAAGAACTATAAGCACAGCTGCCGGACATTAGGCGCCGGCCGCTTTTTTACCCTCGTCTTCTTGCCTTCGGCCTCTAGTCTTTCTAGTTGATGACCGAAGAGGAAGAGGTGAATGAGGGTCGGATATCTTTTCTTCTTCTCCTCTTTTTTCTTATGCGGGACAGGAAGAGATTAGCTTTTGATGAGAATCGTTCGAACGGCAAGGGAGAGGGACAAGGATAATAAGGGCACCCTGAAAGGGGAAACACATTCAAAGGAGAAGAACGACGGCTATAGTGAGGGGAGCTGCCGAAGAACAAAGAGAAACCGAAACCGGCCAAGAGGAATAGAGGGAGAAAGGAGGAGGTTGCAGGCGATGTTGTGTGGTCTTCTTGCAGGGTGAACCCGCTGGTCTTCACTCTCCGCGCGAGCATTTCTGCAACCGGGGGTCTTTGTTGTTTTGGCACTCCTTTCTTCTCTTCACTCCTCCTCGTCTTCTTCTTCTTTGATGCTCGCTCAAACACATTGAGGGTGGACAAGGAGGGTAAGGGGCCAGCGAGGAGGGACAACGGTGGTTTGATGGTGTTGATCGAAGAGAAAATAGACACTCAGAGGAAGAGGGCGGCGGCGGGAGAATAGACTGTGGGGGACCTTGCGCGCGAGCGATCGCGCTGCTCTTTGCGCTTTTGCTTTGAGGGGTGAGGTGAATGCGAGGAGGGTTGACCCCGCGCGACGATGCACGAGAGAAGGAGAGAGAGACTGCCACTCGTCTTTGTCTTTGTTGTGTGGGGGGGATTTGGGTTTCTCAAGGCGGCATAGCAGACTCTTAGCGCGATCAGAAGATCGAGGAAAGAGAACAGTTTGTGAACCATACTGTCTAGCAAGAATCGGTGAGATCAATTTCCTTTTTCTTTTGAGCGAGCCGACGCTGCGACTCACCACTTGAAGAGTGATGCAGAACGGGGAATGGACTAGAGTGTTGTTGGTTGTCGCGGCGGCAGCGGCGCTGACTGAAGGGAAGAGAGCATGAGCAAGGCGGGGGTGTGGTGGTAAAAGGGGGAAATGGGCTGTGCTCGGTGACTCTATTCTTCTCACTCTGGCGCTCGTCTTCCTCACTCTTCCCCCTCTTCCACGACCATGACAGTGACAGCTTTTTCTACGAAGAAACTTCCATGAAAGCGACGAAGGCGATGTGACAGCAGAAGACGCGGGGAACACAACAAGATTCGGCTGTTTTCATGCAGAGGAGGAAGGCGCGCCTCGGAGTTTGTGGCTTGACCAGTTTCTTGTTCTTTCTTCTCTTCTTCTGCTTCCGACTCGCTTGGGTGCTGGCACAACGGTCTCACACTCTCTTTTCAACGGGGGGTCGGCTTCGTAGATCAAATACAGTGCGGGTGGGGTTGTTGTTTTGCTGTTTGCGACCTGCCATTCCATCGAATTAAGGGGAGACTCGTCGGGAACTCGTCTTGGCCGTGAACATAAGGGTTCAAGAATGCAAGAGCAAGGACCACGGCCAATTCTTCAGCGTCACTTTTTCTTCTCTCCTTTCTTCAGCTTCCTGTGGTTCAAGACGAGGAGGCGCACTTCGGGATGTGCCTTCCCTCTTCCTGCTTCTCCTTCCTTCTCCTTCTTCACACGGTTGGGGCGCTCTGCGGGCGGCCGGGGCGAGAGCAGCCTACGCTCGGTCTCTGCCCCTCGGGTGCCCCCGTCGTCGGGGTGTCTCTTCAGGCCTCGCCGATGTCTTTTTCTCGTCCCGCTCTAGCCTTCTCTCTTCTCTTCCCCCCTCCCCTCTCTCTCGTTGAGCTCCTCTTGCATGCAGCGCCACAGCAAGAAGTTCTGCCTTCGCTCGCCCTCCACAGCGCCGCTCTTTTGCCTCTCGGCCTCTTGCTCTCCAGGCGGCTTTGCCTCTCCTTCGACTGCTGCAGCTTCTCCTCGAATCGGAGAGGGAAAAGAAAGAAAAAAAGAAGAAGAGAAGAGTTTCGGGAACTTGAGCACACGCAAGCGAAAGAGAGAAGAGAGAGAGGGGACACCCAACTGCCTGCAACTACAGACAAACAAAAAGAAGTCAACGACGTAGTCAAAAGAGGGAGAAGGTGAAAGAGGAAATGACAGGGGCAGGCAGAAAATTCATGAATTGCCCCGTGCGCCACCTCGTGCTTCGGCTTCAGCGCTCGCCTCCACTTGCACGTGCACATGTGATTCGAGTTGTGAGGGGAGCTTCGTTCTTTGAAAAGCCCCAGTGAATATCTAGAAGGAGGAGGGAGAGAGAGAGTTGTTTGCAAGAGGGTGAGTGAGTCTTTCTCGAAGATGGCGAAAGTGCTAGAGGCACCACATGGGACACTTCGGTTTTTTTAGACCGATTAGCCGTAGTCGTCGCGATGCTGTGAGGAGGCTGTAAGACGTCAGCAGCCAAGTTCTTTTCGCTCTCGTACGTGCATAGAAGGAGGCGGTTGGCGTGTGAAATTGAGAAGAAGTGAAAGGAAGAGGAGAGGGGAATGTTGAAAATTTAGCTCGTTCCTCTCTTGTGTCCTCTTCGCATAGTTGTCTTGCTAAACATGAGAAGATTCGAAGGAGAAGTGAGGAGGCACAGTGAATGTTTGGTAAAGGAACCGAGATGGGTCTTTCTGTGGCGCCGCCGCCGTCCTCCTTCACCTCCTTCTTCGTAGATTGTGACCGGAACGTTTGTCTCTTCTTCTTCTTTTGCACATACACGCTCTTGCGCATACACAGCGGGAGACATTTCGGGGTTCGTTGTTCGCGGGCTATTGTTCCGATGGTCGTGGGAGAGGGGAAAGAGGATGACCGAAAGAACTTTGATCATTGACCATCTCTAGGTTGATCCTCTTCTTCTCGGAAATTAGTTGTTGAGAGCGGGACGACCAGGCATTGTTCAGTGGGCGCTCTTTGATATCCCCAATGTGGAGGGTGTTTATACAAGCGGAAGAAGGGGATGGCCTTGAACAGAGCAGGCGCCCCTCTCTCTTCCTCCTCCCCCTCAGAGAGTGTTTCCGAGGATGGTGACCACGAACTCATTCGCATAGAAAATCGGCCAGAGAGAAGAGGGAATGGTACTAGACAAGTTGTTGTTGTGTTGGATGGAGGTAGAGGAAGGGTGGCGTGAGGTGGGACACACGGCTACGATCAGTGAGGCGCGTCGTCCCTTGGCGGCGGCGGCGGCGAGGCCAAAAGTGAAGGCCGAGAGGTCAGACGAGGTCGTGCTGGGGTCCTTCTAGGAGACGGCGGAGGAGGTGCCACTTTGAGACATGCTCGAGATGGACGAATGAATGATGATTCGGACTTGAAGGAATGCAAACATAACAAAACATTGCGTGTTCGTTCTTGATCAGTGTGCGTGTGTGGATTTTCTGCAAAACAGGGACATTTCAAGTCAAGCGGAAGCGTTGAGGGGCTTGATGAAGGCGAGGACGGGGCGATAATGTAATGGATGACCTTCTCCTCCTTCTCTTCTTCTCCTTCTGCTGGCGGAGCATCTGCGCATTTTACGCACGGCCTTTCAGAAGAGAGCGCGCGCAGAGAATTTGATGTCTTCAACGCTCGGCGCAAGTTTTATGGTCGTCACCAAAAGGGAGAGCCGCTTGATGAAGGGAAGAGACTGTTGAGTCACTGGTCGTAGTGGCCGAACTAGGAGAAGACGAGACTTCCTTGGTGGTAGTGGAAGGTGCTGAAAGGTCGTTGCCGCCGACGCGACGGTCATTACTTCTTCGGGGGGTCACGGGATGGTCCTGTGTCCAAAGAAAGAGAACGGCACGGAGTTGTCTGTGATGTTGTGGCGGTGGTGGTTCTAGTCGAAGGGTCATTCGCCTTGCTAGGCTAGTTTTTCATCTTCTCTCGCTCGCTCCTAGCGCGATCATGTTGTGATAGTGTGCCTTCAGACAGCTTTTTGTATCTTCTCGAGGGAGCGAGAATCAGGAGAAAGACTTGAACTTGAACTTGAAGAATGGGAGGGAGCTGACTGACAAACAAGCAAAAACATGAAAGTGTGCGAGATGTTAAAGAGGGGCCTGGAAGAGGGAGACGCTGCTGGCGGTGAGGGGTGCGCCGAAGATGTGTGAAATTTCTCGGACAGACGAGGTCGTGGCGGCGGCGGTGGAGGGCGAGAGTTGTGTTCTGATGACGGAGGCGATCGCTGTGCTCACCTCGACCTGTACCCCGTGATCATGAGGGGAAGGGGAGAGATGTCGAGAGTGACCAGATCACATTCTTCGATATCACGGGAGAGAAATGAGGATATGGGAATCTCGGTCGTCTCTCTCGTCGCGACGACGTCGAGGGGGGAGCTTCCGTCTTCTCTTCTTAGTGGAGAAGGGGAAGAAAAAGGTGTTGACGTGTGCGAGGAGAGAAGAAGAAGAAAGAGATGCATGAACCCGTCTGAACGCTAATTGAGCCCGCACCACTAGGTTTGATGGTGTCTGTCTGTCTGAGGCGGGCTCCCGGCCAGACGGCCTGAAGGGGAATTTGCGACATGAGAGGAAGAAGAAGACTAGAGCTCCGGGTCTTTGAAAAGTCTGCTGGGAGGGAGAGGATATGACTGTTTGTTGATTTTTGATCCACAAGAAGAGGGAAGAGTCCGCACTTGGACCGAGAAGACTCTGTGGAAAGGGGGGAAGCAGGACGGGCGGCTATGGAAAGGATTAGCACGGTCATCGCAAACTGGGCGAGCGGCGTTGAGAAGGTCACAGACCAGATGTGGACCTCGTCGCTTATATTTGCTTTCGTCTCCTTCATCAGACAGACTAGAGTCGAGCCGAGATCGAAATGTCGCATCAAGGGGATCTTAGTGGAATTACTTGGTCAAAAGGCGAGCATCCTTGACAAAATAAGGAAATGAAAAGTGAAAGCACTGAAACGTAGAAGAATCTAATGATTTTGTGTCTTGCAGGTGATGCGCGTGCTCATCTTCGACATGTTCGGCAACGTGCAGCAGAAGTTTAGCTGCTCGCGTTACTTGGAGTTCCCGAACGGCGTGTGCACGAACGACCGCGGCGAGATCCTCATCTCGGACAACCGCGCCCACTGCATCAAGGTCTTCAAGTAAGTTGCAATCCTTTGTCTTTTACTTTGGGTTCGGTTTCCAATGCTAAAGGTTTGGGTTTGTCACGTTTCATTACAATTAGCTTTGCGCCCTGTCCTTTACACAATGGTCTTTTGTGTAAAGCCTCGGAGCTGAAGAAGATGATGACGCAGCGCGGCCAAGTTGTTTGGGCGTTTGCAAAAACTTCTCGCCCCTCGCTCACTCGCTTCATTCATTTGTGACAGAGATTAATGGCTTGTTGACTGGCAGCGTGGTCGCCGGTCTTTCTGCCTTCTTTCTTCCCCCTCTCGATTCCTTTGAGTGACACCCGACACGGGGCTGTTTTTTGGAGACGAGGCAGGAAGGCAAGGAAGCAGGAGGAAGGGAAGGAACACCCTTCAATCATTCTCGAACCCGGGTGCTTTGGGCGGTTTTTAGGCGTCTTTACGAACACCCCAGCGCGTGGTTTGCTTGCTGGGAAATGCCTCGCCCTCTCTCTCTCTCTCTCTCTCTCTCCTCCCTCTTCGCCTTGGGCCGGTCCTGACGCATGCCTGTCATGTCATGGAAGGCCGAGCACATGACGGGCGCGCTTATCTTGAAGTCGCTTCGAGGAGAGAGCGAGGGGGTTGCCTCCTTCACGTAGTCTCCAGGAAAAGCCCTGAACACATGACATTTCATGACATGGGAATGAGAAGAAAGGGACCAAACAGAAAATGTGCAAGAGATTGAAGAATATTTGATGATTTTCAGCTACGAGGGCACCTTCCTGCGTCAGATCGGCGGTGAAGGCATCACGAACTACCCCATCGGAGTGGGCATCAACACGCACGGTGAAGTGGTCGTCGCTGACAACCACAACAACTTCAATCTCACTGTCTTCTCACAGGTGAGCGCCTTTTGTTCAGCTCTTGGTTGATGATTGACATGGCCCAAAAACAAACTATCACTAATGTCGCGAGTGTTCACTAACTTTAGTTCAGCTGCTGAAACTTAGCGAAACTTGATGTGCTTTTTTTTCAACTTGCGTCTCGAGAAATGGATCGCCTATTGCTCTAACAAATTTTCATACAATTTAGCGAATCCTATAAACATACAATAGATGAATTTCGTGTCTTGCAGGACGGAACGATGATTGGAGCGTTGGAGAGCAAGGTGAAGCACGCGCAGTGCTTCGACGTGGCGCTGGTGGACGATGGCTCGGTGGTGCTCGCAAGCAA
>JAQIXL010000816.1:0-24431 GCA_034700245.1 Poikilolaimus oxycercus
GAATGGGAAAGAAGACCAAGTGTGAAAAAGTTCGTTTTTCTCATCCCCCTTTGACAGGACAAAGTTGTTCTACAATGGACGATTGGACTGGACGGACAAGACTCCGGATGGAAACTACGTGCGGGAGAACTGCAAGCCCTTGAGGGTAGGAGGGTATTATTCGAAGATCGTATTCTTTTGCAGCGTTACATGAATTCCAACGAGCCTGAGCACATCGAGCTCTTCGAACTCATCGAGCTGATGCTCGACTACGAGCCGACCTCTCGGATCACACTCGAACAGGCTGTTCAGCACCCTTACTTCCAGAGACTTCCGCCACATCAAAAGGCCTTCTCGGAGAAAGCACTCCGGGAGCTCGGAATAACGGGACCTCTGCCGCCGTAGTCAGGCCGCGTAAATGGTGCCATCCCTCACTTTCTCTCGGGTAGAAAAGCTCACGCGAAGTCGGGTCTCCGAGAGTCGCCGCCCCCTCTCCCTCTAGGTCCCATGAAGAGCCCCTGTGAACCCTCTCTCTTTGCCTAGTCGTCCCAAACGAAGCAATTTCCACTGTGTCATGTATACGGATTCTTTGTCATTTTCGTATTTTGTCTCTTGCTCATCTTCTCTCTCTTTAAGTGATCTTCCACATTCGGATCTTATGTGTTTGAGTGAGTTGCCAAAAGAAGAAGACTCACGCCACACCCTTGCCTCGTGTTTGGAGCTTTACAATGTCGTGTGTATTTGTTTTCTCTCGTAACAACGAAAACTTAAAGCCGAGGCAAGCGTTTCGCTCTGTGAGTTGCGCGATGCCCCTACTAGATTGTACCCGTTTAAGTGGTCAAACGAGATGGTGATCAAAAAGAAAAATTTTACGACTATCGTTGCTAGTCAATTGGCGTCTTTTCCTCGTGTTCTCATACAAGTCATTTATTTCGTTGGCAATAAACTGAATTGATTGATTCTTCTTCGACTTCTTCTTTGGCGACACAACAATTGAGGACCACGAATTGGATAGAGAAAAGAGAGAACGAACACACTTTCTGTGCAGAGAGAAGAAGGACACTTGGGCAAAAGATATGAACGAGGCGAAGGCGGGCAACGCGCCTACAGAACGTACTATTGCACTCTTAAGCGAGTCGAGTCGAGAAGAAAATAGAACGGACCCATGGGTTTAAAAGACAAGAGAATAGTTTTAATTTGTCTCCGAGGCTGCACATAAAAAGAATAATAACACCCGAGCAAGGGAAGACATCATTGTGAATCCAGAGTTTTGGCACATCAAAAGTCAAGAGAAGTACAGACAATACTGAATGAGGATCTTGGTGAAGGAGGGAGGCGACGCTAATGCAAGATGGGCATCTTCTTGGTGCTGGTATTGCTACCATTGGATTCGGGTGACGACCCGTGCTTCTTTCCCTTGCGAATGAAGGGAATCGAGAAGAGCATGGCGCCCGAGATGAAGAGACAGATTCCACAGAAAACAAAAGACCAAGTATAAGTCTGCGTGAGATCAGCAAGAAGTCCCGCTGCTGGCGGACCTCCAACTGTTCCGATACCCTGGAAGAGAAGAAGGAGGCCGAAGGCATTGGTCAGCTTGTCGAGGCTGAGGAGATCGACGAGGATAACGGAGGTAAGGCAAATGTAAGATGAAATGGAGAAGCCGAAAAGGCCACTGTAGATACAGAGAGGGAGGAAGCCGTGGAACATGAAGCAGAGCGCTGTGAGGATTCCACAGATCGCTAGTGAGCAATTATAGATCCAGAGACGATTTCGAGCTCTGTCTTGGCCGAGACCGTATGGCAAGGGAAGGGTGTGATCGGAGATGCTTCCAAAGAAGATACGGCCGACGGTGTTGCAGAGACCTGGTAGAGTTATGAAAACCGCAGCGACACTCACCGAAGACACTGAGAATGTAGTCCGCATCCTCCTTGCCGACGCCGATCTTCTCTGCATGCATTGGCAGGAAGAAGAGGGGTGAGTTGAAGCCAATTGAAGTGAGGAGATTTGAGATGGCGAAAAGGAGGAAGGCCGGATCGGCTAGCAGCGACAGGTTCAACATGCTGTTCACTGTCCTGAAATGTCATGGTTTAGCAAACTATCAAGAACTTGTATAGTTGAATGAAGCATCCAACTCACTGCAGGAATTCATAGATGAATCCAGCACTGCCCGTGGAAGAAGTCTCGCTCTCCGACACAGCATTGTCTTCCTCGGCGATGACGATCTTCGGGCTCTTCTCATCTTGTGATTCTTTGCGTGAGTCTCTGTGTCGTGACGTCAGCGACGTCATTGACCTGTCATATCAACAGTCATTCGAACGCCTTCATCAACACGCACCTGTATTTGTCGGGATTCCTCTGGAACTCGTTCAGTGCGGTTATTGATCCCGTGTAGAAGACGTCTTTGACGGACATATAGCCCTGGACTTCACTTGTTGTCCTCTTCCTGTAATAGTTTGAGTCATGGGAAGTTTTCTCGTGCCTGTTAGAGGGAGCGACGTCAATAGCCGAGAGTGTTGCCCTCAGTCGACTCTCATTAGTGCTGCCGCCATTCGCGCAGACGTTGGTCGATGAATGCGCACGGAGACGATCACTTGCATCTACGACACCCAATAAGTTGTCGCTTTCCTGCAAACTCTTCAGTTGAATTCAATTTCCACACTGACCCTCGGTGTCTCCTTCTCACTCTCGACGAGCTCGTCTTCCTTCTTGATCTCATCTCCATTCTCGTCCAACTCCTTGCGGACGAATTCCAAAGGTCGAAAGGTGGCCCCGCAAAGGGCGCATGCCGCCACGACGACTGAAAAAAATCGGCTCAACTCTCGTCTTCTTTATCTCGAGACAATCTCCCCTCTCCAAATCAAACAGTCAAGACGAGACGGCGCGCGTGCGTGTTTGTGTGTGAAAAGCTCTTTAGTACACGGAGCGACGAACAAGGCCTTTTGGGCGCACGTCTGTTTCTCAAGCCATAAAACCATAAAAGTGTGGACTTACACGTGAATGTCAGAAAGTTGGCTCGCCATCCAAAACGTCGGATGATCTCGCCGGAGATTGGCGCAAAGAGAAGCGTACCAATGCCAGCACCACAGACAGCAAGGCCTGTCGCCAACGCGCGGCGTCTCTCGAAGTACATGGTCACGATGACGATGGCCGGACAGTAGATGAGACCGAAGCCGAAGCCCATCACAAGGCCGACGGACCAAATAAAGAAGCCCGCTGAGGTGGCGAACCTCGAGACGAAGCACCTGAGGAACGTTTTCTAAGCATGAGACACTCACCCGATAGTCGCCACCACAGCACCCATCATGGTCGTTTGTCGACATCCGTAGCGATTTGTGAGGGCCGAGGCGATTGGCCCACAGCCGAGTGTGAGACCGGTGAGCAAAGCGACGATGAGCGACGTCTCCGCATCGCCCGCGTTGAATTCCTAAAAGATTCTTCTTCTTCTCTTTCAGTCACACACGTAAGTTCTGGGAAGAGAACGAGCATGTATAATTCAATTTTGCCCCCGAGCGTTTTGAAGAGAACGAGCATCCTGCAACTTCCCTGGAGGCCATGAGGAAGCGAGGAGGAGGCCAATGTGTTTTGCAGCTCTATCACACCTCTCCATCTGCCTGGAAGTTCTTTGCAGCTATTCTTTGTAAGCCCGGCAGGCTGGGTCGGCGACTTTTTCACGTGCGCTTTGGAGTTTAGCGCCGAAATAGCAGCGATCTCACTGAGATGGAACGCTTTTTGGGTGGAAAGTCGTAAAGTCTACCGCCGCCGAGACTCTTGTCGAGGGTGGAGGCGAGAGTCCAAAATGTTCACCGCTTGTACTACCAGGCACCCATTTTTATCCCTGTCAACGTTCAACGGGTCATGACCGATAAGTTAAGGTCCCGTTCATGGTCTTAGTTGCATCACACTTACTAGACTTGTCTTCTTATTTCATTAAAAAAGTTTGAAGCCGCTCTTTTTTCAACAAATTGTGCAAGTCCGAGCATTTGTTGCGCAATTTCAAGCTCCAAGAATGAAAAGATTTAAAAACTACTCAACTAGAAAACTGGTCAACAGACTTTCGTCACTCTTACTCCCGTTTCGCGTCTAAGCCTCTAAGCCTTTCCAGCTTGACGCTATCGCAAGAATGTCATGTCAACACTTTTTTAGCCCTTTCGATCACACTCCAGCGATCATTCCCTCTTTCATTTGCAGTCAACATGCAAAACGCCGAGCGCGCTTCCGGCAAGCCTAGACAATCACGAGCCAGTAGCTAAATTCGTACCTTTTTGATTTCATTGGCTGAGATCCCAAACGAGTAAACGAAGCCGTCAGCAAAGACGTGGATGAAGAAGGAGGCGACGACGACGACCCAGCCCCAGCCGCCGTCGGGAACGATGGGCACGAGCACCTCCTCGCCCATCTTCTTCTGACCGTTGTGTCTGCAAGAGGGTGCACGTGGGCAAGCATGACGCGGACGAGATAAAGGCCGCCTCGTCTTTGGTCCGCGGGGACAACAGGAGAGTGGTGTGAGAGGGAGGACGAGACAAGAAAAGCGACAAGATGCCGGGTGCAAAGGGCGGAGAATGAGAAAGAATGAGAAATGTAAGGATTCTGCGGCAGGGCGGACGGACGGCGCGAGATGAAGATTCGCAATGGAAGGCAGAAAACGGCAACAAGGGGCGTTCGCGTCCGCCCGTCTCTTAGAGAGCAAAACGAGAGCACCTAGCGACGACGCGGCTAGCGTCGAAACGCTTCGCACACCGACCAATTTCTGTCGTCTGCCATGAGTCGACCTCATAGGGCAACGGGGGCCGTTTGCTCATGCGTGCCACCGAATAAACAGCAAGGCGGGTCGGAGGGCGCCTCGGACTTCGGACACGCCGCGCCCGCAGAAGGGTCGCATCGTGAGAGAGAACACGCTTTCCCCATTGCAGTCGCCAAGGACAAAAAGCCCGCCGCCGGCTGGCTGCAAGCTGATACGCGTCGCCGTGTATTTGGCGATCAATTGGAGATGTGTGGCCGGGGACTTGGATTGTCCACACTTCGACGCTTCCCACTTCTCCTTGCTTCGTGCACCTGCACTTTCGCCGAATCTAAGCCCTTTGGAAAAGACGCCGCGTAAACCAATTTCTCAAAAAGATCTTTGTCTCCCGAGGAAAACAGCGGACGTCTAAGAAGAAAGCTGGAGAAGGGCAAAACAGAAGAAAAGTTTTGCGACCTAGACGACAACAACGCCATCGTCGCCTGATATGGGCTAATGCATTCTCCAATTGGGGGACGAGAGAGAGCGGCAGGCAAAAAATGGGTGAAATGGGCTCCAGCTGCGCGACGGCGAGGCGAAGACGTGCGGATGTCCAACTGAATTGCGACCGACCGGAAGCCGGCGGCTGGCGAAACGCTGGGTTCCCGAAGCCTCGAGAAGCCCCGTGGTGAGCGCCGCCGCCGCCGAGTTCCCAGGGAGATCCTCCTCTCCCCCTTCAAGGTTCGACTAGACCACCGCGCATCCGGCACGTCTGATTAAACAAACTTACGGGACTACAGACTTCATTGCAAAGGGAATGTAAGCGGAAAGAGCGAGGTGGAAAGCGGCGCTTTGCTCAGCGTCCTCCTCCTCCGCATATCATGACCACGAAGCAGCAAAGACAAGAGTAAACAGGATGTGAAGAGTGAGAAGGAGGAGGAGGAAGAGGGGCGAAGGCAGCGAGGCGGACATGCGACGGAGCACGAGGTGTCGCGTCCATTCGGAGAAAGATGCGACGAAAGTTAATCTCTCTTGTTCTGAGAGAGGATGACATGGCCAAGTGATTTGTGAAGGCGAAGGTGGGAGTGGTTTGAGATAAGAATTCTCGAATAGACAGTGCGAGAAACGCGACGAGAAGGGGGCTCTCTGCCCGGCGAGGACCGCAAATAATGTCGAGGGCGCGCTTTGGTTGATGGCACGGCCCTTGAGGCGCTAGGGCCCCAAGGCGGAAAAGGTGGCGGACGAAGAGGACGCCTCCGGGGGGCCACTCACTGACCACACAATCGATAGCCGCTGTCCAGTCTAGTGTGGCTCGGCTAGGGTAGAAAGGCGCGATGGCGCGCCGCCGGCGGGCAGCGGACAGCTGAGCGGCCTGGGCGAGGCGCCCGGCGAGCACGTGAAGGCGCGTGGGTGTCGGCGGGGCTCTTCGCTACTGCTGGCGCCGCCGCTCCCCCTACCACCGTCGCATCCTCAAACTCTCACATATGACTCAATCGGCAGGGGCACAAAACATTCTCACCACGGGTGCTAGGTGTGAACCGCTTCGCAGGTTTCCCGCCCACCACACGTGCGGATTTCCCGAAAACACATGCTTGTTCTCTCAGTGTTAGTTTGAGCGTCCGTTCTCTGCAGTGTTTACGATACAATCCCTTTCCCTCTCAGGATCTCCGGTCAAGAAGCAGCTAAACTTGAAGCACAACGAGGAAAGTTGAAGGTTTTTCTTAGAGTCAGTGGGAGAGAAGGAAGTTCTTCTTCGATGTCTACATGCAATTCTGAAGAGTCCCGGGATTTTCAGCTTTTGAAAACGAGATTAGAGTCTGCTTTCACTTCTTCGAAGAGCTAGCTCTTCATAGTGCGTGAGAGGAGAGCTTCGTCGAGAAGTTCCAAGCACTGCGAAGAGAGACACTTCTTGCATGACATAGGTTCTAACTTTTCAGCCACGTCTCCAGTTTCTCATCCCAGCTAACGAGCGAATTGGAGAAGGCTTCGAGAGACGTCGGTCGTCGCGCGACTCGCCGGGTCGTCTCCTCCGAGAATGACAGTCGTGTGCTCGTCAGTCCTCCTTCTCCTTCCCCTCCTTCTCCTCTTCCCTTGCGTCGTCGTCGTCGCCGTCCACCGAGACCCATTCGTCGCCGTCTATTCTGAGGCGCGTCCCAAAAACCCAACTGCATCGTCATTACAAATGCGCGCGCTCTCGAGCCTTTTTCTTGAATCTCCTCAAAAAAGGCGACGGATTTTCCGCCTTCTCAACCCTTGGCGGACTGGTGATTCCCTTCCTCTCGGTGCCATTTCGGGTATGCACGTCTCCGATTTGTGGGCTAACAGCCCCTTTTCTCTCCCTAACCTCTTCTCCCTCCTCCTCCCACGTGTCGTCAGAAGGTCAAAGCTCCGCCTCTGTCCGTGAGTGCAGCTACAAATTTACCGGTCGACGATGATCGGTTTCTTCAAGTTTGTGCGTACCGCCCATTCTTATGGCGTCCGGTGCTGCGTCGACACTAACGCAATACGCCCCTCTGGAGAGTCGTTTTCTTGTTGCGCACGGCGCGTTTCCGACTTTCTCTCACGAGCTTCAAGCCTTCACGAGCTTTGACGACAGAGATCCCCGGTCGCCGTCAACCACAAAACTTGCACACGCAAATGCTTCTCCCCTCCTCTCTCTGGAGGCGGACCGTTTCTGCAGGCGAACGCCGCATTCGCTTTCATTCTTGCCTCTTCTTAGTTGACGTGCATGATCTGCACCTCTCTCTCTTCCATACTCGTTAATGAGCCGTTTGAAAGATCGGATCCTCCAAGTCCTCCTCCTCCCTCTTCACTTCTTGCTTCTGAAGGCTCCTCTTCGTCCGGGGTTGGAGGGGCGGTGCAATGGTAATTAGTATCGCGAGCCTCCGCGCCGAGCCTTCTCAGTGCCTCGCATGACGGTGGCTGGATCAGGGCAAACTTGCAGAGGGACGCCAGCCATGCTCCGCTTCTCCGCTCTGGTAATCACTCTGCTCGTCATCTCGGTATACGGTAAGTCATTCCTTCACTCTCAAGGTCTTTGGAAGTCGATTCGCTCTTTCACGAGTCTTCATCATTTTGTAGTTCAAGTATCATTGAGTTTCTGTCTTCAACTTACTAACTCCCAGAAATAGTAACGGGACGCAAATTGCA
Source organism: Poikilolaimus oxycercus (assembly GCA_034700245.1). Classification (NCBI taxonomy): domain Eukaryota; kingdom Metazoa; phylum Nematoda; class Chromadorea; order Rhabditida; family Rhabditidae; genus Poikilolaimus; species Poikilolaimus oxycercus. The sequence goes on from JAQIXL010000816.1 coordinate 7,847, forward strand.
GGGAAGGAGGAGGCGGCTGCAGAGAAGAAGTTGTCAGAAGGTGGTGGTGCCGTCGCCGCACCGGCGGTCGCCACCTACGACACTTACGCCTTCCCGTATACTCAGTGGAAATTCGACAGCTTCCCAACGTCAAATTTGGTGAGATCGTGCTCTCTCTCTGCTATGGGGTGTGCCTGGGAGTATTTTTCAATTATTATTTATTTCCCCGGCTCTCTATCTCGGTGTTTCCGGGGGTGGCAGTTCCGTCGTCGTGGTGGCGGCCCACGAAAGAGAGAAAAAACGCGTTCGAGTCGCAAAACAACCATCTATCGTTGATGGAAGCTCCTGTGGGAGGAGGAGGATGTAGACACTTTGTGAATGAAAATAATAATTGAGATTCCTCGTACTCTCTCAAAGCGAGGCCAAAAGTCAAAGCTCGAAATGAAACCTGAGAGACTACCGTATGACGTATGTGAACTCTCTTGCAGGCTGGCTGGGACTCGGACATGAGCATGAACAAGCGATGGGCCTCGCAGATCCGATTCGGAAAACGCTCGAGCTGGGCGAGCAAGGTCCGCTTCGGTTAAAGGAGGAGGAGAAAGAGACCAACACTAGCGAGTCACGCGTCGCCTTCGACCAACAAGAATCACTCCGCACGTCTTCATCACCCGCCGTCATGCACCATCACAAACGTTTCGCTTCATTTCTTCGATCATCTCAGAAGAAGTTCTTCTCCTCCTCTCTATCCGTGTCCACTGCGTCGTCATGCTACTTCTCTCCTCCTTCTCCTTCTTCCGGTCCCCTCAGATTACATCGATCACTTTGTTGCCTGTTTCTGTGCGTTCGATGCGTGGTCGGACAACAAAGTCATAGTTATATTTGCCTTGAAGACAAGTGAATCTGCGTGCGTGAAGGAGAGGCGAATGAAGAGAAAGAGGGAGCACGTGGTGGATTGACCGACCATCGGTCGACCCTCCCACGGTCCGCCGCGCGTGAACACCCATGAAACGAAAAGAAGTACGGCGAAAGAGAGGAGAGAGAGACAAGGGAGAGAGCTGAGCAAAGGTCTTCGTCTAAGAGAATCCATGAAGATTTAAAACGGGAAGAGCATTACATAGTCAGCGTTTCTAGAAGGGATAGGGAAGAAGAATCCAATATGACATCGTTTGAGAGAGGAGAGATGGGTGTGCGCCAGAAGAAGAAGAAGAAGAAGAAGAAGAAGAAGAAGAAGAAGAAGAAGAAGAAGACGAACATTTGAATATGCTTGAAATGCTCCACGTTGTGATAGGCCTTCGTGAGTTGAAAGTATAAAGAAGAGAATCAACTAAGAAAAATTGTGCTGAGCAAAGTCAGAGGCTTTATGGGCATCCGGCTTCGACTATAATACATACAAGGCCTTCATCGTACAGGATTTGTGTAGCTGGCGTGTATCTGTTCTATATCTACATTCTTGGAAAATGTCAAGGGAACGCGCGACGAGAAAGTTTGTAGTTGTCAGAGAGCATTATTCACAGGTTTAGCAAAGGTTTCTAAACGTACAAGGATGTAGCTGAAAGCTTCAAAGAGAAAAAGAAACAAAGAGAAACGGCCAAGACCCGACTCATATTGTCAGACGGAAAACGAAGGACCCTGAAGGAAAGAAGAGCAACCAAGTATGGGAGAGAGAAGTTTTGGGCTTAAAGCGAGTGCGACGATTGGGATTCTTGGCTTTAAAGAAACACCTAAATGAGAGCTACAGAGAAGGAAAGCTCTTTTTGTGTGAAGAAGAGAAAGCTGCTTGGGCATATGTGGATTATGCGTATTGAGAAGAGGAAGAAGAAGTGATTCGAAGCTCTCATCGTTGAACAAGTTGTTGAATGTGTCGGAAGGTGACCTCGAACTGTGGAAGAATCTGCGATTCAGCCAAGTCGGACTGGGCACTCGAGGCGCAGCTTCTCAATTGTCGGATGAACACCTCGACGCGATTCAGCAACTCCCTGCAAGAACTGCGTGAATGAAATGAAAAATTTAGAAAATATTTTGATTTTACTCCTCTTCTCTTGTAATAATAGTTTCTTTGCACTCTCGTCCTACTCTCTTCATGTTTACGACGAGAGAAAGACTTATGGGGCTCAGAACTAATTATTGCACGAAACACTGTGAACTCTTGTAGACGCGACGTCAAACATCAAAGCCTCGAGAGACTTTTAAGATTTCGAGACTATCTAAAACAGTTACTCATTCTTGATTTCCCTGAAGAATTGAGTAGCTGCGTGATATGGTTGTTGGCATGAGACCGCAAAGCGATTCTCAAAATCTCTCGAGACATCGGGCTTTCATTGACTTCCACCAAGGGCAATTCACAAGAGGCAAAAGTTGACATCCTGGGAAGCAATTTTAATGAAGCGCGAGCTCGAGGGCGAGCGCCTGCATCCGCTGTCCCTCGTACCACGCACCAAACGTAAACAAGGCCGCTTTCAACGTCAAATCGCCCCTCATAACTATCGCCCACTCTCAAAATCTCTCCCACTTCAAATGGAGATTTACGCAAAATGCTTCGAGCTCTTAAAAAAAACACGAAATTGGTACCTGTATCGGAACTTGGAATGCGGCGAAATCTGCTCGGCGTAGATCTGGCAGGTTGAGTGGAATTGCTGCATGACGTCCGAGAGGCGAATGAGGAGCGCGTGAGGGGCCTCGCCGCCACGTCGACCGCCGACGCCACCTCGCACTTCAGCCAGGCAAGATTCCAGACGACGGAAGAGCTCGAGGAGACTCTCCTTGCTCACGGACGGCGGTTCTGATGTATCTGGACCAGCAGATGCGGCAGCGGCGGCCGCCGCCGCAGCTGCGGCCGAGCCTCTCGGGTGCTTCCCGTCGAATAAGGAGAATCGTTTGTCCGAGTTGCGCGAGATGCCGGAATTGCCTGGAAGGAAAGCATTCTCCCTTGGAAGGACCGAATTACCATTTGTTGCAGCGGCATTCATCATCTCGAACTTAGATGTGATGTCCCTGAGCGACTGCGTCCTCACCATGCAGCCATTGATGTCTTCCTCGGGGCTGCTGTTGCCTTGAGGAGACACGGGCTTCGCTCGTTGAAGAGTGGCGAAGGAGGCAGGTGGCTCCGATTTTTCAACTCGTCCCGACCCGTACGAGGACGAGGACGACGGAGAGACCGGAGGCGCAGCTGCATCCGCTTGCATCGAAAACGGTCGATGGTGTTGGAGAGGAGCCACCTGTAATTTGGTTTGGAACCTCTCTTTGTGAAATATGAAGAAGGGAGAAGGCGAGAAAGAAATAGCCCCACCTTCTGTGTGACTAATTGCCTGACTCGCGCAATCTCGACGTTCGGCGGTGATGCATCGGAATCGGTGGTGTTCGGCTCGCTGTCCTCTCGCTTCTCCACTTTTCTCAACTGACGAATGGTGGCCGTCAGCTCGTCCTCTTTCTTCTCCTTCTCGGCTCGCCGTGAGGAACTCGATCCCTTCCGTCTCCAGGCCTCATCCGTTTGAGAACCGCCGTCCACCTAAATTACGTCTTTGCATTTCAATGAAGGGACTTACTTTTCTGGGCTTTGGCTCCGGCTTCACGATCATGGCCACGGAAGGTGTGGGGAAGTCATTCCTTGACGTAGAAGCCGGGACGTTGGAAGTCGAAGATCGAACAGGTGGATCGGGTGGAGGTGCTCTTCCTGTCCGTGGGGACGCGGTTCCCGATGAAGTCCCCGCAGTGATAATCGTACTACCAGAGCCATTCGATTCCACGAGTGGCGACTCGGACTTGGTCTTCTTCAACTTCAGCTTCATTTGTTGCAGGACTTGGGACTTTGCGTGGTCTTGCATGTCGGGAAGTGGAAGATCATCCAACGAGTCCTCGCTCACTGTTCGCGATGGCGCTCTCAGAGAGCTCACTTCCGAGCCAGGGCGGTCTTCATCGGTGTCCCCAGATCTCTTCATCGACTCCAAATATGCATCAATCCTCGCTGTCTTCGGCATGGTTCCGAACTTGTTCGCCGCTTTCCGAAGGTTCTTCTCCGCAAGCGGGAAGACGGATTCTTCAGGTTTTGGCGGTGGTTGAGGTGCGTTGTTCTGGTTCAAGTTCAGCACAGTCTTGAGGAGTTTTGGCTTCGCCGACTGAGGTGGGGTGGGCAGGGGATGCGAGGTGGCTCTGTTCTTGTAGTATTCGGGGTCGCGGAACGAAGTCATCATGACGGGCGGCTGTTGTTGCTCGGGCGAGGACTCGTGATGCGAGGACCTCATCGGCGGCGGCGGAAACTCGTCGATGGACGGCGAGGCGCCAAACGATCTGCAAAAAGCGAGCCCTTCGACTTGTCTGCGGGAGAGGAGGAAAAAGAGTGAAAGTATGTAGAGCAACGACGCACCTTCTCTCATGGCTGTTCTGGAAACGAGGCGACGCCAGCACGTCGCTTCTTCTGCTCGTCGCCCTCCTCTGCGAGGCGCGCGATCTCTCCAGTTGACGGTCCACTTCCTCGTCAATATTCGACTGCAACGCAATAAACATCAACAGAGAGAGGCAAACCTGAGGAAAGAGGCCTTCGAGGCTGGCATGAATATCACGAAATCGTGGTCTATCCGAGGGTGACCAGTTCCAGCACTGAAGCATGAGTCGGTAGACCGACGGCGGACATCCGACTGGAGCATCCATGCGGAAGCCCTTCTCCAGCAAGGAATACACATTCGCGAGTTCGACTCCCGGATACGGAGCCATTCCGTAAGTGGCGATCTCCCAGAGTAGCACTCCAAATGCCCAGACATCGCTCTTGGTACTGAAGGTGTTGTAGGCGAGTCCCTCTGGTGCGGTCCACTTGATTGGAAACTTGGCTCCAGCATGCGCCGTGTAGGTGTCTTCTCGCATAAATCTTGCCAGCCCAAAGTCCGCCACTTTCACGACGTTCCCATCGGCGACGAGGCAGTTGCGTGCAGCCAAATCTCTACAAATGGCTTGTAAGCATTGAGAAGGAGAGTGAGAGGGCTGTTGTGTCTAATCCCCCCGCTTCACTCGAAGACTTGAAGACGACGGCGTTTCCCTGTTTGTCTGCTCAACTCGACCCTTCTGGTGGCGGGAGCCCCCTTCTCTTTCGATGGCCCCTCTCGACCCCGTCGCGCATCTCGCAATTGTGTTCGCTTCGAGCGAGAACAAACGGAAGACGCGCGTCGGCGACTTGCGACGGGGCGGCGACGGAAATGACGACTCGATGCGAATGTTTGTGCTCCCCCTTCGAGACTGTCATCGATCATGACGATGAGCTTAAAAGTTTTTAAGCGAGGAGAGAGAAGACGAAGGGGAAAAGACGGGATGAATGAAGTGTGAGTGTTATGTTTGAAGAGGGAAGGCGAGACAAGAGGCGCGAGAGTGAAGACACCACCCAGGATGCACTCTCCCTTCCCCCTTCTCTCAGAGTGCGTCGCGACCACTTCACAGCTGTGCGACCAAGACGGAGGATGGCACTCGTGGCTTTTCGATGATGAATGGAGACAAGGTTGACGGGTGCAAGAAGACTAACCGATGAATGAAGTTTCGACTCTCGAGGTAGGCCATGGCTGAGGCGATCTGTGTTGCCATAAACATCAGCACTGTCGGTGTTAACTTGGCTCGATCCGATTTTCTCAAGTAGTCGAGAAGATTACCCTAAAGGTACACAGAGAGGGTCTTCTCCACTAAAGACGAACCCTGTTCATGTACTCGGTGATAATGTAGAGTGGGGGCTCCCGCGTGCAGACGCCAAGCAGCTGGACGAGGTTCTTGTGATGGAGATCCTTCATAATAGCCGCCTCGGCAAGGAAATCGTGCAATGCCATTGTCTCCTCTTTCAAGGTCTTGACGGCCACAGTCCTTTCGTGTCGCTTCCAGTAGCCTTCGTAGACATCGCCGTACTGACCACCGCCTGCAGACCCCTCTTTCGTGGATGGATCAAGAGTTTCCCATCCATCAACATCACTCAGCACGCATTTTCTCCCCCTCCTCCCGCCGACGCCGCGGGTGCCGACCACCAATCAGCGTTGTGAGAAAAGCCCTTTGGATTGTGAAGGAGGAGGAGGAGGGAGAAAAAACGTGTGGGAGTCTTGGTCTCTCATCCTCTTGTCTCCCTCTCACACACCCTCTTAGTGCCCGCCCGTGAAAACGTAACAATGGTCATCGGTTTTCCCAGTTGCTCTTCGTAAAAGCAGTAAACCGCAAGGAGGACATCTCTTCTCACACGTCGTATAGTAGAAGGTGTGCGTATTTTACAACCCGAGGAGGGTCTGACAAGTGAGAAACCGGAGAAACCCTGGACAGACGAGGAGGTGCAAAATGCAGAAGATCAAGTACTCACCGAGCTTGTTCCTCATGACGATCTCGGATCGGTCCACTTCCCAGTCGTCAGGCTGAGTAGGACTCAAAGAGAAGACCATCGGTGGTCGCTCCTTCTTCGGTGCGGGATACAACAAATTACCTGACAATATCATATTTGGTGGATGTCTTCGTTAACTTACAGATAAGTCCATCAGCATGAATACTGTGGTGATGGACCAGTTCGCCTAGAGTCTTGAACTTGCTCTCTTGTGTTATGTACAACTAAAGTCGAGGCTTTCATCGTTTTGAAGGAGAGACAAACCCTATCCTGTGGATCGACGCTAATCCGATAATGGTAGACGCGGCCGTCATGCCGAACGGAGATGGAGAACTGGCCGATGCTCGTTTCACTCTCGCGAACAAGGAAGCTTCCATTGATGCCGCTGCCGAGGAGGTACTCGCTCTCGCTGCGGCTCACCTTCCCGTGATACCTGAGCACGTCTCGCGTCACAACAGAGAAGACTCGCGTTTTGCAACGAGAGACGAAAGAAAATAACTCCTCGCTCGAGAGCCAAGGAATGTAAGAAAGAGAAAGACAGCAGTAGCGTCACATACCAGGAATGCTTGTCGAGGGAGTTGACAGGCGAAATATACGACGAGGGCACCCAGCCAATCTGGCCCACTCGCTTCAACGATGCGGCGTCGGTCCTCTTCGTCCTCAAGAGCTTCGCCTCGCACCATTCACCCGCCTTGTTGTAGCCCATGACTCGTACCTGAACGAGGCGGCATTCGTTTACACTTTTGCTTTAACGACAGAAGAAAACACCTTGAAAGAGGGGATAACGAGGCACTTACATTGTCACCCTTTCTCAACGAGAGCTGCTCCTCGCCGACGCCGTGGAAGTCGAAGAGAGCGATGAAGAAGTTGGCATCGCCCTCTGAGGTCGGCGAGACGACCATGCCGCCCGCAGCGCTCAGCAAGTCCTCTCTACAAAGGGAAATCTCAAATATTCTCAAGGGGTCGCTCTCTCTTCTTTGAGGAAGAGGAAGAAAAAAGCGCGAGATTCAATGCCGTCGAGCCCTGACGCCCGAATATGGGAGTCGCGCCTTCCACGAAAGGTGTGCGTCAGCGGATGCCAAGGAAAAAAATATTCCCCTGCGCAAGAAGACTTGTGGACACACACTGAAGTCTCTCTCTCTCCGAGGGAAGAAGAGGAGCAGCCGGAAAACCCGGCGACCGCGCCCCTCCCTCCTCCTTTCCCCTCTCGGATCCCCTTTCCCCATGTCGAGCAGCGCGCATTTACACACAACAGACAACATAGAGCAAAGGGAGAAGGAGGCGCCTCCTCTTTCATCCGGATTGTTGACTGCGTCCTCTTCTCTTCTTCAGGATGCGCGCTTCACTCGTTTCTTCTTCAAGAGTGTGAGGGATGAAGAGAAGTTTGGCGCCCTCTGCCTGGCCTGCCAGCAAAAGTGAGAGCGCGATAATTGATGCGGCCGGACGGCGCTTTTCGAAGCGTTGATCGAGGCGAAGCGTTTGCGTGACGCTTGAAGAAGACACGACCCCCTCCTCTCTCTCTCACCTTCCTCCCTCATCCCCTCTTCTTCTTTCTGTCAGCATTTTGGTCGCGCCGCGACGCGTTCGACATGAGGGGGAAGTGGAAGGGGTCCCGAGGCACATCGACAGCAACACAGCGCAAAACGTTTTCCGCATCGTCGCCCTATGGCAAAGGCCGTCTGGCCGAGGCCCTTGGACCGGCAATTCAGTTCATTCGACCACTAGCCGACGCAAGGAGAGAGGAGGATCAATTGTGTGTGGAGGGCCGAGGCTGTCGATTTGCGGTAGCCCCGAAGTGAATGAGAGAGGAGGCGAGGGTGGAAAGTAAAGTGAAGGCAGAAGAAAAAGAAGGAAGGCTCGCACAAACCTGGAGGACCAGACGGAGGACGACGCCTTGTGGTGGGCGCGGAACGTGTCCACACTCGACGGGCGACGGTCCATTCGAGGCGAGTCCGAGACCACGTCCAGCTCGCTGCGCCACGCATCAACACATCCGCTGTCTGCAAGAAGAGGATAAGTCAATGGGAGTCAAGGGGCTGTGAGAGAGACGCTGTGGATGGGGTACGCAAAAGACAATGGAGAGAGAAGGAGGAGGAGGCTGTCGCCAATGGTCTCCCAGGCGCCTCAGGGAGCGGTGGCGAGGCGCGCCATGCCAGTGCGGGTGGCCACTCGCCTCAACACCACCACCACAAGGCCGATGTCTTGGCCGAGGTCATGAATAGCCTTCGCCTCCCCGACGCGTTGCCCGCACTGAGGACGGAGGGAACGAAGGCGCCCCGGCAGAGAGCGCATAAGCATCGAGAAGAAGAAGAGCGACTAGATCGATAGTTCGGAGATGAGCGGCGAGATGCTGCCTTGTTTGTGGGTGGTCAGAGCTTGATGCGATGAAGGAAACGAGGCTCTCCTCTGGAGGGGTTGGCAGGGAGGTCTGAGGGCACTGGCAATCCTCCTTGACACGCCGCCCCTCCCCTCTCAGCACCTCAAAACTCTCTCTTCTCATCGCAAATGCAGTGTTCCGAGTCGGCTTAGCCGAGAGTGTGAAGGAGAGAGGGTAGAGAGGGTGGTGAGTCAGAAGACACAGCGGTCAAGCGGTGTCAAGAAATCGAAAAAAGACTGGCGCTGGACCCGAGCCATGGATGACCGTTCAGAGACGCCGTGTGAAGGATGTGAGGACCCGCGAAGAGACCCGCGCGAAGAGGGCGCGAGACCGCGCTTCGTGGGACTTCGAACCGATGAGGCGCGCCTCGACTCAAGAAAACAAACAAACGACATGAACTGTCAGAAATTGCAAGGGGACCACCGCCGACGCCCCACAACAGGGAGAAGGGCGAGGAGCAGGACCGGAGGGCAGAACCACCCCCGCCTCCCTCCTTCTTCTCTCTTTCCCGACTAAAGAGGTGTTCAATGGTGTTCAGCCTCAATGTGCTTTTGGAATGCGCAGCGAGGAAAAACTGGTAAGGTCTCTTCTCTCGAAGCGATGCATGAAGGAAGACGACCCTGTGCAGAGGCAGCTACTCCACCCTCAACTACACATATTGACATTGGTTGAAGGAGTGAGTCTCTGGCGACTGCTGCAAGCGGAACGCTGCTGCCCCCAAGTGGGAACTCTTCTCTTTCTTCTTCGAGCGAGCGCGCAACTCGACCCTCCCTCAAGAGACTGACACTGACTCGATGAATGAATAATGGCGGGCTGGAAAGAGCCGAGGCTTTGGAAATGATTCAACCGAGCCGGCAACAGCGATTAAGGAGGAGGAGGAAGGCGGATGGACGTCGCCTCGGCTTCCACGCTCCATGGTCGTTGCAGAGAAAGGCGTCTCCCAGCAATTATGCCGAGGTAGAGTGAATCGCCCTCTCCAAAGAGCAACGAGGTGAAAGCGGGCGGATCGACTCCCCTCTCAAATTGTCACATTGTGGGTTGTGGGTAAAGGGCGGAGGGGAACGCTGGCTGGTAAGAGATTGGAAACGTCGAGGCACCTCGACTTGAGGATAAAGCTGAGCGGCGGCCCGGGCGACGACAAACATTTCTGTGCCGGGTGAGTGAAGGAGAAGGAGAGAGTCAGCAGCGGAAATAGTGGGTGGGCGAAGACGCGCGCGAGCGGCCGATGAAGAGAAAAGGAAGGCGATGGCGCATTCGGAGGGTGGGGGGACTCCTTCGCAACGCTCGCCGCCGACGCGGCGTGGATACGCAGGCGCTTGACAAGAGCCCAAACTGGACTGGAGCGGCGGTTGGCTGCACCGCGCCACAGCGGGAGCTTTCTTCCTTCTTCCGCTGGGGGAGGAAGAGGGCGGGGAGTTTTGGGGGTTCAACTCGAACACGCCTTCGAGCAGAGTTTCGACACATCGCTTGAAAGGGTCAAAGGAGACGGGCATGAATCATCACTCGTCCAACTCTTTCTGTCTCTGGGGACGAAGGAGCACACTGAATGATTGGAGTGAAGTGCGCCGAGGGGTGAAGAGAGAAGGCGCCAGGGCGAAAAGTGTGCAGTCAAAGGTGGAGGAAGGCGACAATCGACTCATGTGGACACCTCCAGTCGCTGCGTCCACACAGCGGTCAGGAAGGTGAGAGGAGGGAGGCCGGCTTGCGAAACGAAATAGACCCCCTTCCCCCGTATATGGCCGGGGCACTCTTCGACTGGACTCCGCATAGTGGTCAGGAAATTGATGCAGCGGCGCCGGGGTGAAGTGGAATGGCTGAAGAGGGACGACGGAGAGGGAGGAGAGGGCAACTGGACACGACGAGAGTAGTGGACATGCCGCTATGCTAATCAGCATGGACGGGCATGCGCACGCGTACGAGGCCGAAGCGACGCACGCGTCGAGGGGTTTAGCGAGAGCGACGCCGCTAGTATTGAGCACTCGCATGTCCAGACTATCGTCTCAAAGAGGAGAAGAGAGAGTGCGACATGCATTGAAGTGGTATTGCGAGAGAAGGCAAAAAACTCTCTTCGAGGACGACGTCGAGGAGTCAAAGGAAGAAGAGAAGAAGGAGGCACACAGAGCCAATCCTCCTCCTCCACCAAGTCATAACTCTTGACGTGCAAAGAATCTTCAGCGCGCACGCGCGTAACCTGTATTTGTTAAGGTGGAGGACATGTTGTGGGGGGTAGGAGAGGGCGTTTGAAGTACTAGGTAGCGGGGAGGCGCCGACCAGGTGGAGGACCTTACCGTTGCGGCTGCTCGACTCGGCGAGGGACGAGAGGCCGGCGGCGACGCTCGCCGATCCATTCGAGCCCTCGCTGAGGCGACTCTGATGGCCGCCCATGTCAATGCATCGCCCCTGCAATATTCACATTTCCGTTTCGTTCTGAAAGGGAGGGGATCTTGGACGCGAGAAAGGGGAGGATCAGAACCGACGCACGCGTATCGCCATAAACTCGACTTCACTTCAACGCGATTCACGATGATAGTGCACAAGAGAGACAGTTGAAGAGGAGGAGAAGGACTGCGGACATTTGAGGCGCGTCGCCGAAAGCGGCGACCCGCCAGACAAGGAGTGACAGGAGGTGCGAGGGAAGGAGGAGGAGATGAAGAAGAACGAGGAGGAGGAGGACGAGAAGAGGGGGAAGGGGAGGGAGGAGAGGCGAACGGTTAGCGCCGAAAAAAGCCCTCGATGCGCGCGCGCGCGTCCGTCCGCCTCGCGATCGGCGCTCGACGACGGAAATCGAATGAGTGGCGGTTGGACACTAGCCGAGAGAGCGAGGAGGGACGATTGAAGGGGAAGAAACACGCCTCGTCGTCTTCTTCTTTTGTTCTTCACACTAATACAACTTGGCGACGCCATCTGCGCTCTCTCCCCCTTCCCCTTGGCTCCTCGAAGCGACGCTAAGAATGCGCCTTCATATATTCTCTGCTTCTCCCCGCTCGTCTGCTGGAGAGGAGTCAAAAGCAGAGAAAAGCCCGTCTCACTCCTCAAGTCAACGAATAGAATCCAAGGCAGATGTGGCCTCGGCAAAGCTGGCCGTTCATCGAGCACGCGCACCACACTCACAACAAAGCATCGCGGCATCGGAACCCCCACTGATTTATCACGGGTTTAAGGACGGCAATCGCGTGGCGCCTCGCTCTCTCTTCCTCTTTGAAGAGCGACATTAATTCCCGACCCGAGACGAAGGCGAAGAAGACGATCACTAAATCGGCGACCTAAGAGAGACAAGCCAATTCCTCACATAAACACATCGAGTGACCAGCGCCAGAGAGAGAAGACGAAAGGCCGGCATTGTTCACGAGGCGTTGTAAAGCTATACCCGTCCTCTCTCCCGCCGTCTCTCCCCTCTCTCATCGCGCCTTCGTGCAACCAACAATTGCGGGGTGGAGAAAAAGAAAAAAGGAGGAGACCCGAGAGGCTTGAAGAAGGAGAAGAAGAAGCAATACTGGACATGACACAAACATGGTCGCCTCTGACATAGAAGGAAGAGGAGGAAATGGGAGAGGGGAGGGGGTTCCAGGGGCCACAATCACAATACAAGAGGAGGAGGAGGCGCGGACGCGTGTGCGCGCCGCTGCGTCTCTGGCCGGCGAAGCGCGCCCGTTCGTTGTGGTGGCCGGCCGCCGCCGGGGCGCTCGCTGCAAGAGACGCGAGCGTCTCGTCTCTGACCCTCCGCCTGGGCGCCGAGCGACCGCGCTCGCGGGCCGCCCTCACACAAATATCTGGGAAAAATCGCCTGTCCACTTGGGGCGGCGCGCCGATTTGAGAGAGCACCGGTGAGCTCGCCACCGCCCTCCACGGGCCAGGGGAGAGATCTCCCTCTCCCGGCTCCCACCCCGAATTGCCCGCCGAGGCGCGTCTCCCACTCCTCTTCGAGAGCGAGCTGTGAGGCGAGCCCCCAGCTCGTCTTCACATCCCCGCCACTGGTCCTCCTTCTCCTCCCTCCTCATCACTCTCGTCCTCCTCTTCGCTCGACCAGTGGTTCTTCTTCCTCCCGGACGTTGCTCTCCCAGGCCCCTTCCTCCCATAAACCAGTCATTAGTTTTTGCATCTCTTTATCTCTCCGAATGCAAACCCGAGCTTTGAAAAATATTGGGAGAAAGACGTACACACGAGGATTGATTTAGAAATAACAAGAAAAGAATGAGCACACGTACCTTTTCCACTTTGTCACCACCACGTTATCCTCCACAAATCCGTAAATGCGAACTCTATGGTCAAACATGAATTGCACCAAAACCTCCTACCCACCACAAGACCAGTGAATGAAGAAATGTTATGGTATGGGATCACAAGAGCTCAAATGACACCTGACATGAGGAGAAGACGTTCACAATGCAAATAGAACAAAATGTAGCAAGGAGAAGAAGACACAGCGAAGAGACTCAAACAGAGACTATGAACAAGAAGAAGAAGAAGGGGAGATGGACAAGTGCCGCTGGGAGAGAAGGAGGATCTCTGTCTCTAGCAAATGATCTGAGTGGAATCGTCGTCGAGGGCGAAGACGACAATAGCCAGCGACTCGTTCGAGACACGAGAACTTCGTTGCTGGACGAGGGCGTCGAAGAACTGTCGAAGGGCACGAGCTTCTGCACCAGGCAGCGAGTTCGGCAGGGCGACGGCCGATGGTTGGAGTGTCTCGACGCGGACCTTGCGAACGAGCGTCGAGAATCGCGTGAAGAGAGCGTTGTGTCCAGCGTCGACGATGTAGACCTCGACTCGGGCCTTCGGTGAGAGAAGAGACATCAGTCGACCGAGATGTGGAGATGCTCGAGTCTACAGAGAAAAGGGTAAGCCTCAAAGAAAACGACCAACCTCGGCTTTCTTGCGATTTCCGGCAGACAGTGACTCCTTCGTGACATGAATGAAGGCGACGTTCACAGGCGTCTGCACGGTATGGCTTGAAGTCGAGTCGAAACGTTGTCTCTGATGAGGAGCCGGCGACGTCTTCCTATCGTGAATGGCCTCGATGGCCTCGGCAAGTGTGATTTGGTTCTGGCGGCCCTTCTCTCGAAGACTCACACGCTTCTCGTCATGGACAACAAGAATGAAGTAGGACTGGTAGGCGTCCTGAACTTTGATCTTTCGAATCCAAGAGAAAGCTTCAAACCAAGAAAGAGTCCTGAATGTCGACCACTTCATAGATGACATCCGTCGAAAGATCGACTTGTCTGAGTTGAGCAACAATCCTTGGCAACTGTGGAAGACACGCGGCATCCTCGGTGCAGACGAGGACCGAATGTCGATGATCGCGGTTGGCCTTGTCGCGAGAGCGGATTCGGACCGTCACCACCTTGGTGAGATTGAGGGTGGCGGCGAGGACGCAGAGCGGCTTGCGCGGTCGCTCGTCCATCACATCGCGCCTCCGAACAAGCTGCTCGTCGCATCGACCTATGACCTTGAATAAGAAATGCGATTTTCAAACGCTCACCCATCCATCCAAGAACCTCTCGTTTCTCCGAGTCGACGACCACTTGAGCCACAAAGCCGGCGAAGAAGTTGGGTTGAAGTGCCAGCGAGAGGTCGACAACCACGTGGTCCAGTGTTTGTCCGTCTAAAAAACTTCTTCGACTTGAACAAACGAGCGACGGCTGTTCACCGATATTCTCCTTGAGTTGAGTGAGGATCGTCGCCAGGGACTCGATCGGTTCGGCGCCTGTCGCTCCGAACTGCTTCGCCGTCGTGAAGGAGGCTGACTCGAGGAACTCGGCCACCGACGAGAATTCGAAGAGACGCTTCACCACGAGTGCACTTTGACTCTTGTTAAGACCGAGCTTCTGCAGCTCCACTGCTTGCTGCTCGGGTGTGCTTCGCTCTGCAAGATTAAGACTTTAAGGAAAGACGAAATAAACTCACTGAATGATTGGTCGAAGAAATACTTCCGCAATGAGTCTCGAAGATCACGCGAGATGCTCTGTGAGGCGATAAGAGCATCGAGGACTCGGGTGTCGCCGACTCGGAGAAGAACACGCTGACCGATCACATCCGAGAGTCGATGCGTGAAGGAGGAAAGAATAGCGAGAAGCTCGGCCTCCTGTTCTCCTCCGTCGTGTGTCGACGGCCACACACAGTCAATGGCCAGATCATAGTGCTCTTTGGGATGCAATCCTCCTAGAGAAACGATCTTAAATGTTCGAAAGATGTACCAATGTCGTCCACAGCCTGATAGACCCGATCGATGGCGTAGCGACGAATTCGATTCAGGCATCGACTCGTACAATAGGTAAGGAACGAATCATGAAGATTCTCCTGAAGACAATATTTCCAAATGAGGACTGAACATACAGGCAAGGTCAGAGGAATGAGCTTCTTGTCGAGTAGCCGCACACTCTTCGCTGGATCCCAGTCAGACGTTGGTCTCAGCAAATGTGGCGCGAGGAGAGTGAGACCATGCAGTTGACAGAGTTCCTCCAACTCTTGTCTCACTGTGAAGAGCTCTTGACCGAATCGTCGATAGGCTTCGATCTCCAAGTAGGACTTGATCTAAAGAGAAGTCTGAAGAGTGAAAGTAATGAACCTTTGGAGGACGATCGAACTCATACTTTGCTGCCGACGACGCCTTCAGTTGACCAAGAGCGCCGGCCATCCAGTTGAAGGTATTCCCTATCGGCTTCTCAATCAGCTTCTCGAAGTAGGACTAAAGGAAGTAATTGAACAAGCAGAAGGAAGAAAACCTTGAACTCGGAATCTTGATAGTCTGAAAGTGGCAATGACTGATCCGTAAGAAGCTCATCCACTGAGGGTCGCTCCTTGGGATCCTCTTTGAGCATGCGAACGATAACACTGCGGACAAGCTTCCCAAGAGCAGTCGGCATTTTGCTTTCGAAATCAGCCTCCGGTTCGCCACTACTCTTGAGCATTTCGAGGATCTTCTGACGTTCCATTCCCTTTCCGAGCGGAGTTCGAAACATCTCATAGGTGACCACACCCAAACTAAACAAACATGTTTGCCAATCGTAAACATGCCTTCTCTTACCCGTAAACATCGACCTTGTTCGTGTACGTTCCCTTTTTTGTCACTTCAGGCGCGATGTAGTAAGAGGTGCCAACATTGCGAGTATGAGACGACTTGCTCGGGGCCCTGACATCTCCAGAAGATGTCAATTGCTGAAGAATCTGCTCTCGAGTGGCCAGTCCGAAATCTCCGATCTTTGGGTGAAGATCTCCATCGAGAAGAACGTTTTGCTAAAGATAAACATTGAGAACTGAAACGAAGAACAAACCGGTTTGATGTCGCGATGAATGAGTCCTCGATCGTGAATGTACTTGAGACCGCCGAGAATCTCTCCAAGTAGTCGCCAGACTGTTGAAGGTCGACACCAGAGATTTCCTTGATCGATGAGCTCTCGAAGAGTCTGTCGAGCACAGTATTCCATTTGAATGAGCAACATTCGCGGCACGCTTTCCACTTTCTCTTGGTCGGTCTCTTCGTCTGATCCTTCAGAGTCAACGGTCTCGCGAGTTCGTCGAAGATTCGGTACTTCCTCAGAGGAAGAGGAGCTCTGAAAGAGTTTGGTCCAAAAAGAGAAAGGACCACGAACCGTACTGGAAGATCGTTGGAAGAACCGTCCTCCGACCATCTTTGGCACAGAGATCTTGGAGAAGGTGACCTCCCACGAAGTGTCAGCGTTCGTATGTCCAACGTTCATTGCATCAGCCTTCCAGTCCTCGAGTTTGTCTTTCCATGTTGGATTCGTTCGCTCTGGCGTTCCCTTCGAGCTGACATCCTTATCCACGGCGACCTCGATCCACGAGTGAAAGTAGCGAACGACGTTTGGATGGTTGAGCTGCGAGAACATCTTCGCCTCCTGTTGAACACGCTTGTTCAAGTCCTCTTCGCCTGGCGCCAG